>JABFQM010000834.1:0-28058 GCA_022816865.1 Zelostemma sp. ZL-2020
TAATAGTCATGTAATTGACTTAATTACATCTCACCAAAACCGATCACGTTATTTCAGTGAAAAGGAATCTGTCAAAATAAAATGTATTTGTTCACGCGGCTCGTTTTAAATGCGAATTACAATGCAATGGATTAGCTTGGTAGCTTCCGATTTGTATTAGCAGGAATTTATTGATTCGACAAAATGATTATCAGACACCGGCCGTGTTACTCGATAAACCTTATTGTTCGAAGCATCCAATTTTTGTTGTATTCGATGCATCAATGAAATCGAGATTTTCGAATGAAATTAAATTCCGACAAGACAAAATTACGATAACGTTTACGTCGTGATTATGAAGATGCTGCTCATGATGCCAGGATTGATTCTAATTGAATATCACATGCTATTTATTCCAAGTGTTAGATTACATCGACATCCCTAGGTCTCATTACACGTCGGTGTGACACAACATGTGTAAGCGTGATGTTGAGAACGATTCATTAACACCGAAGTGTGGAGTATTAACGTCATTATAATATATGAATAAAATTCTGAAATATCTCCACATAATTGCTTCATGAGCAATATTGTTACGTCTTATTATCAAGTAATAAATAATTAATTTTCGAATTGAATTGAATCGATTACTCAATTGTTCCAGTTTACAGGTACGATTGCTTTATTAAACCGTGACGACACGCCATGTCCAAAGTGATGCGACAGTGAAACAAAACGCGAAATACGTCGCATTGTTCCATTCTGCGGCAACACCACAATGACATGTTAATATTCCTGAAAACATCACTTGATTATTGCAGGACGGAACGCCACAGCGATGGGGAAATTTCAAGAGGAAACCTTTCCTGAAGTCGAGATCGATCGATCGTTTAGTAAGTTGTCAATATCAGTATTTAATGAAGACCTTTGAAAACTCGCACGTGATTCCATCAAGATCGATGAACTCTGACAAAGGCTGCAGTAGCCGCCGCAGCCATCGGCGTGGAAGGGTTAGCAAATCCAATCTTACCTGGCGGTCAATGTGGCTCTCGTTGGTGTTGGCCGTTGCAGAAAAAATCCCGAAATCCAGACGGCGATGGCGAGCATCGCGTCGAACGCACGAGAGCCCTTTTTCCCCAGCCTTGTTTGCGAGACGTGCGTTGCATCGGCGACCAGCATTTTGCTTGATTATATTGCGGAACAGTTGAGCATTTCGCTGCGACAGAATATTACACCTGCACAACGTAAGAGTTAACTGAACGAGGAAAATGACGGCAACGATATAATGAAACGAGAATGAAAATAAAAACACGAAATATAATCCACTATCTCATTCCACGGTGGCACATGATCGTTGCACTCGCGAATAAGTATTCGATTAATCCAGATTAATTCTCTCCCCACGTTCACCGAGACCAAATCATCGGTGACAAGAGAGAGGGCACACACTGTTTGACAGCCTTAAACTTGTATATTATTCCTTTGCTGATCCATGCACGGGGGCATATGAATATCACAGGCACATTGTCACACGCGAAAGAGCACTTTTTGCGGCTCGAGTGCATCGGTTTTTTCATCAACGGAGGATCCACACGTCGAGTCATCAATCATCGAAGAAGCCGCGAGGTGTCAAGTAGCGGTAGCGACACTGATTCATCACTTTCAATCCTGCCCGACCACCACTTTCAATCGCTTTTATTATGCAACATTAAAAACGAAGCCGAAAAGGACACGCAAGTTCTCCTCGATCAACACTTTTCTTTTTCCTTTTTTTCTTCTCATACATTCGAAATTAAGCGGCGATCGGTAATCACATCAATCCCGAGATAGTCGCTCAGACTTGGAACAAGAGAGATTAAATCGCGACGAGCGAGAAACGCACGTCCCCGTCGTATGGCTCGTTTGAAACTGGTCCCGAAGCTCGACAGTGCCCTCTCTCTCGGCCCCCACCACGGCGTTCCGCGATTTACAGTACCCCCTCTAGTAGTAATCCACCACGCGCCCCTGACCCCCTCCTCTTGGATCGGCACGCACTAGGCGCTAGGCCACAGCTAGGCCAGCCGGAGCGCGACACACGCTCGTCCCTGATGGTGGGGCTAAGGGTCGCGTGGCTCCTACGCCGGAGGGGAGCTCGGCGCATGCGTCTTCAGCCTCCGAACGAGCGCCCGAGCACGAAAAGCAACTATCTCTCTTTCTGTATGTAGATGTAGTACCTTCCTACCTACCTACCTGCCCGCTAGCCCGTTGCCCGTGCTCTTACCGTCGTACTCTTGCTTCGACGGCGCGGGGGGGGGGAGGGGGGGGGAGCACATCCCACCTCGATCCCAAAGACCTCCTGCTCCCTTCCGATAACTGATACGACTGCCGCAGACTCTTTTGCTCCCTCTTTCTCTGACCCTTGATCCCTCGCACTTTCCCTTCCTCATGTTCCCCCTTTGTTTTTCGGTATTCCTGGTAGACTTTTCACGAGGGTTCTCCGGAGGGGAACTGCTTTACGAGAACATCGGATGTGATGTTGCAGTTTTCTTGTTCACGCGAGGCTGTCGTCTGAGGAGAGACGAGTGTCCGGGGCTTTACCGAAAATAGGAGGAGCGCGGATTATTCTATTTATGAGGAGGGGCTGTTGTAAGCTCTTTGGATTACAGAGGCGTTTTGTTAATGTTAAGATGAAAAGGTCCCTGGTCACAGTTCGCGCGATAAATTTACATTCGAAATTGTTTTCGTGGATAGGTTCCACCACTTTTCGCTACCGCTGTGGTGGTCTGCATCGGATGTTGATGGTTGCATTTTCATTCGTTCATTCTTCATTTCATTGGGCACGGAAACAATTATTATTTCCTTTATACTCAACAAGTAGAAGGATGAAATAATTTGTAGTAATTGTAGTTCGTCTTTTTATTCTGGGTTCGAATGTTGGATGATGTATTTTCGCTTTCACTCACACATAATATCATTCGATTCAATAGTCCATGTGATAATGCGCGTGTATTTACATAGTATCTATCTGTAATTAACTATGCTTTGATTACTCGCAAAAACAGGCTAATCAGCAATTAAATATTAAATACTAAATGAACCGATTTACCAATATTTAATTCAAATAGAAGCTGGCGAAGTGAATCAAATTCACTTACCATAACATTTGATGTATTACATTTATTATTCATGCATTCTTTGCGTATCGACGTATTAAATATTAAATGTACCTTTTATAATCCGTGCACACTATTTTTTTTTATAACTAGTTCTTAATATTTATATTTCCAAACTTCCGATCTTTTTCTAATCCCTGCTGCCGCGCAAAAAAGTCCTCCATTTGCTATTAATTGATATCGTAAAAATTTTTAATCCGGTACAATGTTTCCTTGATGTACTATTTAGAAAACTAAACCTGCAATAACTTCGTTGCGTTATTCCAGCATTTTTTACTCGAGTTTATACACACATGCGTTACTTTAAAGGAGACCGGATGCCGAGACGCTTTCCAGTCGATTCAAACGACTTTATATAATATACCGAGCAAGACTGGCATTTTGCGGTAGTTTTCTTGTTACTGCCGCTACGATCAGCCGATGAGACTCATGTGTTGCAGTCTTATAATATGTATCAAAGGTTCGACTCGCACGATTATAACATCCTTTGCCTTTGCCAGCTTCTGCTTTGAATATTGCAAATCATGCAAATATGTAAAAGATCGGAGACGATATCTAATATTACCCTTTCTGATTTCCTTAATTAATAGGGAAACTGATGCTACAAGTAATTGAGAAATTTTGAAATATTTTCAAGCGATGTTAATAAAGTTAACATCGAGTTGCTGTCTCGTCGACTGCAACTCGGAATAATTCAAATTTCATTCTTTCCGAGATGTAAAATAGTTTCTATTCAGGAAGGAAGAAAAATTGTAAACACATAAACAGCTCGCTTTGAGCATAACGAAGTTCCTTAAAATTCCTTTCCTCATCAAAAGAACAGAATAAAAGTTCCAGTTAATTCAGACAAACAAAAATGAAAAAAAATGTGCAGAACCGAGCTAGCCTAGCTTTTCGTAATGCTTTGTCTCTTTTTTCCATCTACTTTTTTCGCCCCTTGCCTTGTGCTGCAGAAATATTTGCTTAGCCCATTTTTTTCATTAAAATAGTAGAAAGAAAACGAGAGCCTCGTTTCTCGGCAGTATGCCAAAGCGGAGCACAACGCACGAATAGGTCTACGTTTCTACAAGGCATCTGAACGTAAATTGAATTGAGCATTGGCCTGAGATAAATCTGAAAGATGTTTATGGGTCATATTATGTCAAGTCCAGCGGCTATTCCGTTCTTCCTAGTATAGGATTTTCATGAAACAAAGGTATCTTTTTTCGATAAGCGGATAAATCGAATTCTTTGATGATTTCGATAACCTTTTTATGTACATCAATACGAGAAGTGTGTTCTGCTTTGTTCGGAAAATGGCGAGAAATACATCCAATTAAATTTATGACGGCTGATGAAAACTTTACCATTTACGAAATAAAAGTGTGACCAAAATTCTGGTCATGGTATGCATATATGCATATATAGAATGGAAAATTTCACACAGGCAAAAAATATTGATGATATGGATTTCTACCAAAACAGATAAAATCACATACCCCATTTAATTTAGTTCTTCTGATTCCGGTTTAAAGGAATTTAATGTCGGTGGTATCAGAAAATTTTTCATCTTGATTTTCACCATTTTCAATAAATGATAAACGAGAAGTTTTGGCCATGAATGTATGCCCTTAATCAAGGCATGAACTGAAAAGAATAAATAATTACGTGAAAATTGTATGAGAAACGATAATCACGGTGATGTATATTATTCTACATTACTAAACTGGAATGATGCACCAGTAAAAAAACATCAGGGAACCAATTATCTTATAACTAAATACAAACCGAAATCGATATAACTAGATATAATGGAATGTTTTTTCAATAAGCGAATATTGTGGGCAGAACGGCAATATTTAATCAGCTTTTTGCATTTGCGTTTATTCGACATGATCTGTACTACATGACGAATATATCATTACGTCACCTTATTTTTAGCGCATAGTCTATCAATCTTTGTTCGTGTGATTGACAGATGAATTCATCTAAATTCGATCTACCACGCCAGAACCGCATAGTTATACGCCAATTAACATCATCAAATTAAAATATATTAAGCTTCTCATAGTAAGCATTGATTACATCAGTTTCGAAATGACGTTATCAATTTTAGTTGAAAGGCAATCATACTAAACAAAATTTCCGTGACTAACCTCAAAAGATGAAAAACTCATCTGATACGATCATATTTTCAATCATCGATCTTCTCAATCTTGGATTGTTTTTCAAAAATTTGCATTTGTAGCAGAAATTAAGAGAGCTCAAATATTAGGAAATAACCTAATATATGCAATTTAGATGAGCAAAACAGGTGCTATTGCCAACTTGGAACCGTTAGAAACACGAAGTGTACATGTCTAATTAAATGCAACTTCGTTAATCAGTAGGTATTAATCGGAAAATCGGATTTGTAAACAGGCTTTGACTTCCTGTACGGAGAACTGAGAATTCAAGTATCTGATCTGAGATCAGTTCATCAGCAACAATGTATAGACGGGCTGAATGCGTTTAGAATTTGGCCCAAATAATCTAAACAAATTAATAAACACAGATTCAAGCAGCCCGGCATATGAAATTTACATTTCAGAAGAGTCTTGTTTGGAAACTTGAACATTCGTGCGAAATTACAAGTTGTTTACGTTTCCATGTTATAGAATATGGGCTAGTTACTTAATTTCTTGATTGATTACGTAATTTCATAGTTCCTTTTTGATATCATGAAACAACAACATTTAACGATACACTGGATTGGAAGTTTTCGGAAGAAATAACCGGTAACTTTTCCAATTCGCATTCTTCTTCGAAGACTATGCGGTGATGTTGCTTCAGAATAGAAACTGAACGTATTAATTCAGCAATAACAAGAGTCAATTCAACCTAAGAATGCCATGAATGAGTGAAATATTGCAATTGCTACGTAAAAAAATGTCAATTAATCTGTAGACGAGTTTTCCCGATTCTGAAATTGATACATTTTTTCAGAATATTTCTCTTCGAGTTCGTAATATGCAGAAACAAGTATCGCTGTGAAGTGCACTTGCCTTAAGAGTACATATCTTATTGTTTAATTGCGTGTTTTAATTTTTAAATACTCACTTTTTGAGTATTGTTATATCACTCGATAAAGTGATATTATTTGTTTTAATAACATGTTACTGCGATGACAAGTGTCGCATTTGTTTCCACTTTTAAAACACTTTGGTTCCTACATAAATGCATACGCGAACTTTAAAGATATTGGAAGAGTTTCCTCATACATGTACTACACATGAAACTTAAATGGTTTAAAGGTTGAAACAAATTACGGCACTCGTTTTTCCAGATTTCTTATATTATCGAGTTCTGAGGACTGAAATATAAACGAAAAGCTGCACCCATCTCGTCTAAATAGATGTAAAAATATGTCGAAAATAGCTGCTGCATTTTTTCGTAAAGGAAAATCTTCGTTACAATAATTCAAATAAAAAGCAGCGAGATCTTGCCTGATTTATGCAACGAATTAAATCGCGCCGAGATTCAAGCGGATTCAACTACAAATAGCTACGTGTATACTATGTTGCTCAAAGGACAGGCTGTTTGAAATTTTCATTATCCTAAATACATTGCGCATGCGCCGCACCGTCATCGCAACTAAGACTATGTACACAGAAAAGTAAATGTCCTAGCTGATTTGATTTTAGAAATTAACCAGATTTATAAACTATGACAACGTTTTACAGATCATTAACATTAAGTGGCAGCAGCACGCATTGTACGAGTTACGCCTGGCGCGCTCCACGCGCAAGTTGTGCAATCGCCGCAGCCTTCTCGTAAATCTCCCGTACCTTATTTATAATTTTCGAATGAATATTCCCTGAACGTGAAATACCGCAGTAAATCTCAAGTATCAATACATATAGCCTTTATAAACCAAAGGAAGACATCGATCTTGCGCTAAAACAATATTGATGTATATTATGAGGAATGGTAAAATTCAATAAAACATAGGACAATTTATGTACTTATGGGAACTGAGTAACTTAAGTTTCGATACACATCATTTGATACGCAAAGTATTCAAGTTCTGGTTTTGCTGAACGAAGGTTTTACTCGTATAAAATCATTTTGCATATAATAATAATTTTAATATTCCAGTCAAATTTTCTACTGGACATTATTTTGATTATGAAATGAAACGAGTTGAAACAGTCGAAACGATAATCTGACTTTAAAGCTAGGATTCGTAATTTTTCTATCTTCTCATTCGAGTAATAGAAATAGATAAGATCGTATCTATTTAGCAATATCCTGACCCGCTGACGTGTTACAGGATAAACTCGCGCAGTAAAGAAGGTGAATGAGATACTCACACAGTTGACCGTCGTACGTCTGTGCGATTGTATTTATTTCTGCGTACACTAGCATCACACAGACACACCAACACGCCTGCACAGCCGTACTGCGACAAAGTGTCGCACCGCAATGTGGATAATTCAGCCCTAGAGTTTCGCAGAAAATCTGCTGGTGGGAAGAGAAGCTCGGTATGAGGTACTTCTGTCGAGAGACCGAATCTTAGAAAGAAGACGAGTCATTGCGCTTTTTTGGCTGCTGTCCATAAAAAAAATGCCACGAGAAAACAGAGAGCGTCTGGAGGAAATTGAAATCGGACTTTTCTAGGTCCCGCTAGGGTTCCTTGATATCCCTAATTAGGTTTGTTAGGTTTATACCCGAATCTTAAATCTGTCTTTAATCAAATACGTGATGTGGTTTATAATATACCGTCAAAAATTTCGGTACCAAATTTAATATAAACGTACGATATTGAAAGTAAGTTATATCGAACGCATATAAATGTTTCATTTATTCATTTCAAATGAATTATCATTGATAAATTGTTATTAGTTTCCTGTTCAATTAATAAGGAACCCCTTAGAAAAGTAATATTAACTCCTCAGAAAACAATTGATTAATTTGCTGCTTTTTTTGTGTTTATAAATATTAGAAAATCAAATGGAACACTATTAGAAATGTCCTTAATTTCTACGTGTTTTTATACTCCATTCCTGGAATTTAGGTAGAGTTAATTTGCAAGTTTTTTAAACTCTTTTCAATTTTCATGAAATATAATAATAAATGAGAATTTATCCATTGATAATGATTCAAAATATACGTCACATATTGAAAATTACTATCCACACTTATACATTTTCAAAACACGCGTGTATTAATTTCAACATGTGTAATTTATTCCGATACTTCTCTGTATTAAATTTGATACCGAAGTTTTGACGCTGCATCACAATATTAATATTCACGAAATATGTATATTGCCTCGAAATACAAACAACCAAATGTAAAAAAATGCATTTCCAACAGCGTCGATTTTTCGTTGTGTTAGACGTTTGAACCTCGTTAGACCCAAACAGGTCATTGCCGGGAACTAACTAGGTAACTTCGACATGTATAAAAATTAATTCGCTTCAAAGCAGGCAACATCGTATCTATTGGATCTGCTTGGTACTGTTGCTCGGAAAGTTGAATGAATTCGTATCACGTTCTCATTGATGAATCTGATTAGGTTCTCGATCAGGTTTACATAGGGAAGTAGGGCAAAAACTGTTATATACTGGATCAAAATCGTTCTTGCGACTGCGAAGTGTCGGAATGAAGCTACTATATTGAACAGGGTAATCTGATTTACGAAATTGAATAACTTTTATTCGGTCCGAAAATTATGTGCGGCTTCAACTGCACTAAAAAACGAATCGAGTTTGAAATAAATAGCTTGGTTCAGCGCGAGAACGACTAAGGACTTTGATGGCAAAAACCAATATAATGGACACCCAGTTTGTTAAAAAGAGATCATGGTAAAAAAATGTACCGTCAGTCGTTCCCGTGTTAATCAACTTCATAGAATACGCAATCATGTCGCGTGTCAGGTTTTTTGCTCGATGATTTTTTTCATCGCTTTTTTTCTTTGTGGTGCAGGATTGTTCGTTTGGATGCTTTTGGTATATTGAAGGGAACTTAAGAAGAAATAATGAGTGTTATATCGGTAGTTAGATCGCCGTATTGGTCGTGTAATGAATATTTACTCGTACGAGCGAGCAAACCGGCGAAACTTCTTAATAAGGTCATCTTGAAAGATGCCAAGGAAGGAAGTTAAATCTTGCTGTGACTTGTTCGGACTACAAAAAAGCATTCAGTAATATCCTTCACGAAATTAAGAGCTCTGGATTTTTACCAAGTCTAGTCGACTGATGAAATTTTTTGGAAATATGTACTATTATCTGTTTTGCTCCGAAACGCGTCTTGTAGAAGTTGCAATCATTAATAATATTTGGTTTATATATATATTTTGTTTGGTTAATATTCAGCAACGTAATTTTAAGTGCACTATACGAAAGTTAGCCTGAAAAATAGGGTCAAAATATAAAGATGTTTACACAACTTTCTTCTAAGAGACAAAAAACTTTCGACTTCTCGTGTCATAAAATAATAAAAAGGGTGTAAAAGTTTGAACGAATTACCTGATTTTAAGAGTGTAAGACAAACGTCAAAAAAAGCTCCAAAACAATATCTGAACTTCGGTTCGAGGCGAGAAGCTATTTGTCTCCGGAGTCCTTTCTCTCGGAGTCGAGGCAAGAGTCCACATGAATATTTAAACTGATTATTTCGCAGTTATTCATCGACTAAGTTCGAAACGAGACCACAGGTACGGTGTTATGACGCAGTTAAGTACTTCTGTCTTCAATTTATTACCGACGATCCAATTTCTTGGAGGTGTAACTCGAGCGTGTTTCCGTTTGATCCACAGACTAGTGCTGAAACGAAAATCACATTTTTATTAAATGGCGTTTCAAATTTCACATCAGTAAATTCGAATAAAATGTGCCTTGCTTGCAACTTCTTGTCATCTCAATTCGAAAAGATTCCATTTTATTCAAATTAATTAGATAGAGAAAGGTCATACTTTTGAATTCGTTGGAAAGATAATTTCATTTGATTCAGGTAATAAAATGTGCGGTAAAAAGGAAACGAAGGTAGAAGTAAAACGAATGAATAACATCTATATACAAGTAGTCACAGATGCGCGAGCGTTTACTTGTATCAAGCAACACCCACACGTTTACAGAATAGTGCAAAGTCGAGCGAAATTGACTGGAGTGTGTCACGTTAAAATTCAGTGGGAATGGTGAATGCTAGCCCATAGAATATTATTACATCGGTCCTCTTCGTATCTCTTTCTCGCGCGATGTAAAGCCTGAGGAAGAAAGCCGAAGAATTTTCAATTTCTGTTCGTTGCGCAACTGCGGTCGACGGATAAGATACCTCGTCGTACGTGTGTGGCTCTCGAAGTGATTTTAAGTAGGCGTGGAATGGCAGGCTTGGTAAATCGTAATATGCCGGTTGCTCGCATTACATTTGCTTTGCATCGATACAAGAATATCCTACGATCCTACGGTGAAATATAATCTAAACGCTCTTGAACGTTAGAGAAAATTATTCATCGTACTTCTCGGGCCATTGTGGCTTTGAAACATGTCTTGGAAAGCGATCTCAAGTATCAGGAAATGACTGCAGCGCTTTTGGAAACTTTTAAAACATTGAAAAAGTAAAATGCATCCAGAACAGACGCAACATTTTTCAGCCAGACTTTAGTGGCACGAAATGATTATTCACGAGACAAATGTCAACTATTTTTAAAATTGTGCAATCAGAACAATTATTGGTGAATTACCAAAATGAATTGAAAAATCATCAAAGAAATTCTTGAACTTCCCGTAATAATGTATTTCCTAAGCAAACTTACTTCAATTCAATTTTTCTGAATTGCGCTGAAAGTATAATTTTTAATTCGAGTAAATACCCTTCCTTGTAAGCAATCCATATACACTCTTATTTCAATAGTACTGTAATTGGGCGCAATAATTATTTCAACAGCGCGCAGTATTTGTAGTTTTCTAAAAGCATTCATAGTTTTCAACCATTGTTTTCTTCTTTAAAGAAAAATATATAGATTAAATCGATTCCAGAATGCATTGAATAGAAGAAATTCACTCTCGATATTTCACTTCTCGAAAATCATAAACCGTACGTACCGATTACAGTCACACGGTTGGATAGAGAAAGACGACAACATAAACAATCCTGTATGTACTTGCCACACATTGCACGTATATGACCCTTATGCATCTCATTTACAAATATATGTATCCGATACATATGTATTGAATACACACAGACCATGCTTGAAAATGTAATAATACGTAATACAATATTTTATGGCGCATACATGACACATAAATTCATTAATTTATCTAGTTTCTGATATGATTGAATTAAAGATGATCCTTCAATTGCCACGATACAGGCATTTTCGAATAGTTATATTATATATTAAGGACGTTTTTGCTTTTCACATAAATCAATATATTACACAATGAAATGTTGAAATAGGGAAGAAAAGTATTTTCACTATTTCAGTTATTTTACATTAGCACCGAACAATACCTTTCGATTATTAGTAAATCAACTTTAACATGGAATTCCTTTTTTCATTAATCAATGAATTGCACAATTTTTTTTTTTTTCTCATACGTATTAGGATTTGACATGGAGGCGTGGTCTAGTTTAATATGGCCGTCGCAAATCCACTGTTAACAATGTGTATTGTTTTTTTCGTAATATAATGATAAAAATTGAAAAAATCTGTAAATGAAACAGTACAAATTCGTTCCAGAGGAATTTTATTGAAGGAGAACGTATTTCCACTGCGTTGTCATATGATAGAATGCGGGAAAATTGAAAATGAAGTGAGTTGTCAGAGCAGTCAATGTGTCAAATCACGTGAATTTTATCAGCAAACGTCGAATTTGGACGATAAACCACACGAAATCGTTGGCCTTATATTAATAGCCGAATAATTTTGTCTTTGCTGGATATTTTGCCGATGAAAAAAATGACATCTAACTTGCAAGCCTGAAGAAAATTTGAGTAGCAAAGACTTGCTCCTACAATTTTAAATGATACAACACGTTCGGTGAACTTTTTTCTCAACCCGGAAGTGGAATTTGCCCTGTCTATATTATGAAATCACTACTTTTTAATTTATTTTTGGTAATACCGTACATGTTTTCAAGCAAAACAGTGGATTTGTAATAGTTCCCATTCTCGTCACCAGATATTATAGTGCTACATGTCAAATCCCAATTTGACTTAATTTGTCAAATAAACAAACTTCACACTTTATCTTCGAAAAACTTTTTGGAACTTTTTTGTGTTTCAGTTTTAATCATTAAAACTGAATAATTGTTGACTAATGAACAAATACATTTTGAGAGGTTCGCAAGTTCTCAAATTTTTAAAAGCATTTTTAGAATTCTAATTTTGATCAAATACATCTTCGTCATATTTCATTTTAAATCGACTAACAAATTTTGTTTGCTGCAACCTTACCTTTTTTTGTCTGATTTGAGGAAAACTTGTTTTTTCATGGTTTTAAAACTTCATAGGTCTAAGTTATTGATAATTTCGTTATTTTTATTGAAATCACTTTTTCTATTTTCATGAAATAGATTTTTTCTAACCCTCATAACACTAGAGAGAATTGATAATTTTAAACTGCTTTTATTTCAATTTGTTTGGATCGTGTTTCAAGATTTATAGGTACTCCGATAAATTATTGAAGCAAAAAATGGAAAAATTGCCATACGTACACAATATCTCAAATGCCACGTATAATAATTGCGTTAATGGCCGGTTTAAATTCAGAAGTTTATTCTGTTCAAGCGGCATTAATGAGACAAATACTCAATTCATTTTGGTGAAAATGACAAATTTATCAAAGAATGCTTCTAATTTTTGCGTCAAATCAATAATTTTGTGTACAATATTTCATAATAAATATTGATTATCTTCTTTCCTCATGAATGTCTCATCAAAGAAGCTTTCCGCGATTTCTGAACTTGACAAACTTTATTATGCACCGACAAAATTCCTTTAAATAATAAAACAAAACCAATAGACATCAATTTTCAGAAAACAACGATTAAAATTAATAATAGTTTTTTCAAGGTCGGAAAGGAAAAAATGGCAAAAGGAAGTGTATTGCTGGAACCTATTATGCCACTCGCGATCGCCTGGAGACTCCGGCACCGTTATTTACGATACGCGCATCCGCACCCTTGGCTTTGCGCTCGATAAATCGCGACCAGCTTTTACGCTCGAGTGCGATCGTTTTGCTTCGAAATTCCGAACGATCACCACACGCTGGGCTAGATAAAAGATTGGACCGTTAACCAGGTACGCGGCCGTAAGTACCACAGATTTGAAAAAAACTCGGAAAAAGTCTCCTCTCGCGTCTTTGATTTTGCTATCTTACCTCGTAAGTTTTTCTCGAGAAACTTTTTGCGCTCGGAGAGTGTAATTGACACGAATAAACGCTTTCCTCGATGGTGTGAATGATTCGATAAATCACACCGCTACCGAATAATTGAATTACTCTGAATATCTCGCAGTTCTAGACGGCTTTTTGGACGCTAAAAAATGGACAGAAAAAAATGTGCTTCACCGAATCTGATAACGTTGATGATTTTTTGCCGATCGATAAAGCGTTTGATAGAGTGTCGTTTATAAATGGGATTTCCGATTATGCAACATAGACTTTATCGCAACAAAAAGTACTTTGAATGAATGTTTTGATAGTTTTAAATGAAAATACCGGAAAAGTTCCGTCACTATCGACTATTATATTTGCTGGAAACCTTCTCTTGCTTTAAAACATGTCATTCAATCGCAGGCTCGATCAATTACTACTATTTTGGTTGAATGCAATATCTAACAATTTATATCAATCAATTAAACTGTTGAATCCTGCGTCGCGCATTGCTTTCGAATTCTCGGTTGTCGACATTGACGAAATTTTGCAACAATGCCAGAGGTTCTATTTATTCGCTTAACCATTTTTACGGCGCTATATCCAGTATAAACACATTATTAAGTACTAGGATTTGATGTTTCATTTGGATAATATTCCAGAAAAGCAATTTTGAAAGAACATAATAATTTTTTTCCTACTTTTGGACTCAATTTGCGGCCATTACTTCGAATAAATTTTACTATACTATAAAAATCGCTGGAAGTGACATTGACAGATAATTCATTTAGTGAAAAACAAAAAGAAAAATCAGCTGTGTAAAAATCGAAAATGAATTACTCAACATTCATTTTAGCTTTCATGATAATACGTGACATATTTTAATTACAAATTTGTTTCAACTTCCAGAGTCTAAACGCTAAAGTATAAATCTAGATTGAACTAGTTTTGTCCTAACTATTCCAGTTTGAGCGCGTTGAATTAAAAAAATAACTAATCAATTTGGCGGAATAAACTAGTTCTGTCTAGTTTGAAGAACATTTAAACGCACGTAAAAGCAATTTTGTCATATGAAATGATTGTTCATCCCGGTGGATGAAGCGAGATGTTTCCGACGGGAACGGCAACGAAACATGCATGAAAACGAGATAAAGAAAAATTTCTCGATCAAAAGACAATAGTGACGAATGGGCGAGCCAGGGACACATGTGCGCAATTGACTTTACGTCGCCTGCCTGTTATCCGCTCGGTCACTTGTGAAAATAAGGCTCACGTATTGTCGAAGATAAATGGATTCGTCCAATAAAAGATAAAAGAAAATGTCCCCGTGGCATCGGTCTTCCGCTCGATTACGGACGATGCGAGAATAGGAATTAGAGTGAGAGAACGGAAGAGAGAGGGGAGCGGTGAACAGCCCCGTCAACGAGACGCTCGTTGCCCCCCTTGTCACTGCACTGGCTACGCGGCGACCTTCTCCGAATCGTCCTTTGCTCTCTTCTTGGCCTCTGCAGTCTCCTCGAACGCATACGCGCATTATCGCGAAGTCACAGTCAATGACTTCTTCAAGTACTCGCGAAGTGAGCGGGGAAGTGCCGAGAAAGCGAAACTTTAGCCGTTCCATCTTGGGCTTCCAGACATGTGGAGACTGCAAATATACACGGGAGAAGGAAGAGGTCACCGCGACGACATACGACCGAAACAGTCCTTCTCATCGTTAGACGTCGCAACAGCTGAGCTTTCGAGACTCGGAGACTTAAGCTTCTCTTCCTTCCTTTTTTCTCGGCTGCCGATGCTATTTGCAGTGCGTTACTGCAGCGCGTGCCTCAGCCAAGAATAAACGTTTTACATATAGCTGGCTGCGTCTGCTGCTGAGAAGACATTTTTCTCGCTCCAATGAGAACGAATTGAAATACCATTCCTCTTTCGGTCGAAGATGAATAGGGAATGCTTGTCACTACTAGACTATCTTTCACGACTCCATTATCGAGTATCTTTAAATTTGCTTACTCATTGGAAAGACACTAGAAAATATATTTGCTTCGAGAAATGATCGTTTTTCAATCAATGGCAAATATCTTATTTTGTAAAACACGTTTAGCCAACACGTTGACTATTTTTTAATATCAAGTTTTACACATTTAATAACGTTCTTGCGTGCTTCGAATCCAGAAACGCTTCTCCCTCCAATGTTCCAAACTTTATTGATTCCTGTCTTTTTAACTAATTCATTTTAGAACGTCGTCACCGTGAGAGATATGGAGGGTGATTAATTAAGAGCTGCAAGAATGTTTGATGCGTGAACAGTGATAAATGGGAAATAAAGTTTTCTACACTTTTACGATTTATTAATTCGATTAATTTAATATAAATTCTCAGAAACCTGTCATCTCTTATATCATCGTGGATACGTAGGCGAAATGAGGTTTGGCAAATAAACGTTTCGCCAATCGTTTGACTCTGAAAATTATTCATTTTCAAATTAGATCATATCGTAAAACAGTGATAAATTACTGCATTGCAAACAAAATTTAAACAAGTTAAGAGGTTTACTCGTATGTATTGAACTATCGAAAATACAGTATTTCGAAAGTTGAAGTCAAAGAAAACGAATAGGATTTTGTCATTCAGATTTTGACATTTTTATTAATATGAACACCCAAAACATTATTATTCATCATGAAAATTCTCGAAAAAACCCGAAATTCTGACAGTCATGATCCTCGATAGTTGTTAATAAAAAATCAGATATATACATAAAAATTGATCAACTTCGACCTGCAATCTGTTTCTTATTGCTTATTTATGGCAGCAATAAACAAGCAATAAACGAACAATATTTATGATCGGGATCCAACGCTTTAAAAAAAATATTGATTTGTATTCATATCAAAATGATTTATGCAATTAAAATTATTCAAATTTAATCATAAAAAGCCATGAGCTTTAATAGTGGAACACGAATGGGGTTTGTACAGTGGAACCGCAGCGTACGCATATGTTACATAAATACAAGAACATGAGCTCCAAAGTGTATAGAAGGAAACGACAAGAAAAAAATATTCACAAAAATGCTATAATTGCATTTATCAAGAATAGAAAATACAGTTTTGGAAACGAGAAATAAAGAAAACCTCGACTTTTGTTATCGATAATTGTACTAGGTTTTATGTATGTAGGTTTTACGATTCCAAAAATATTGTCACGTTTCAATGTAAAACTATTTTATAATAAAAAGAAGTTTAAATGTAATGAAGAAATGCATTTCCTAAAATGTGTTCCATATTGCATTTGTCTTCAATCTACACTTTTTGTCTCATTATACGCTTCTTTTTACGTTCGAGTGTACAATTTTCTGAATAAAAAATACATAAATGCTCAGACAAATGATGTCTCCAATATCTCGCTTTGAATTTGAATAATTCTATAATCATCCTTCAAGCTTGCAGCCAATTTTGTTCGATTCAGCGTATCTTTTTTACACATGGTTTTTTCACGAAACCCGACTTTTGACACCCGAACAACCTTTTTCTGAGTAGCGTCACATGCAACGACTTCAAAAAAATGTCAATTCAAATATTTGGGAAAAAAATTGATATTGAAAAAGTGTTGCATGTACCAACCTTCCCTTCATTCTCTTAACGGTATTACGAGCGTACCGTGTTTGACGTTTTCTGAGCTGCAGCTTGAACTAATTTTTGCAATTTTCTCTCAATAAAAAATACAAAACTAGCATGAAACATGCAAGCTGTATGAACTGGAAAAAAGTTGTTTAGGAAAATTTAGAGCATGAGGAAACCTCTCAAATTATATCATTGAGTTATACCAATGAAATGTACATACTTTTACTCACGAAAACCTTGTCATTTCGGTGGTATCTTTTCGGTGAGTTTTTTATGAAGCAATCAAAGAAATGTCCTTTTTCAGAATATTTCTCTGAAACAAATCCTCGACGGAGGACACTTTGCAATTTACAGTAATATCCAGGTCGGAAACTAGACGAAGGAACGCAGTAATTAATGACAGCCAGCGGAGATCTTTCTACCCAAGCGTACTTTCACATTAACGAGGAGCTTTGAAATAAGAGCGACCGACGGTGTCTTTGAAGATGCCACCGTGAGGGAGACGTTTGTCTTAAATCGTTTTCAAGACGACAAAAGCAGGAAACAAGTTGACGCTCGCTCGATTCATATGCACTCTTCTGTTCAATGTTTTTCAAATACTGCTGCAGTCATGGTGCTCCATTCATGACTTTTTAGGTCTACGTTTCTTATGACCTTATTCCACAACGTGGCGAACCTCAACTTCTTGTTGTCGTAACTTTTATACGCTTTTAAATCTTTCTGTCGGAAGATGACGCCTTTTTTGTTCGAGTAGAAGTTAAAAGACTCAGTTTCTAACTCGTTAACATAATATACATTTTCCCTCTTTTTAATATGTATGTACAATTTTTTAGAATACAAAACTACTGCGTATTTATAGTTGGATATTTTACTTTTCGCTTTATTTCTTAAGCTTCAAATTGCATTTCAACTAGAATGGATATTTTGCATATATCATTAGGAATAATTAGTGCGAAGTGATAAAGTTTTCATTCTCGGTGAGTCTTAAGTGATTGTAAAGTACCTTCCGTTTATTACAACTAAAAGAAGTAATGCCCGAAAGAACGTAATAGTCGTCGCTGGAAAAATAGCGTTAGAATGGGTGAGAAAGTCGTGATTTTATGTGAGCACGAGTTCCTTTCGTTAGGTTTCAACCCTCCATTACCGTTTTACGCATGCTCGTATTATACTTAACTAACCAAAATACCCAATAAACTGGAAAACTTATTGAAATGCCCCGAATTTCCCGAGAACATTCGGACTGTAAAATATTTGAAATAAAAACAAACCTGTAAAACTATATTTCCAAACTTTTATAAAAGAATGTTATTGAGAAGAAAAATGAAACGTAGATTTCCAGTTTTATTTGCCTAATCTACTTTCTACGCAACGACGTCCATTCCTATGACTCATTCATATTATTGACCACTTTAAGCATTTGATCTAAAAGTTTTCAATTCAATTATTTTCACTGACATGCTCTTTTCATTCAAAGTAATCCGATTTTAGAATGTAGTCTTAAGATAACGAAACTTTAGAATGGACTTAGCATAAGATCCGAAAATTAAGTAAAATGAACGCCGCATTTCTAACGCCGTCCATGTCAATCTGCCGCGCCCATGAAAAAAACATTAAGGGTATCGAGTTAAGTAAAATTCGACAGTGACAAGTGTGCGTTGTCCAAACGACGGTGGAGGTGATTTCATTCTGTTCTTTCCGGCTAAACAGTGACTCATAACGTGTCCTGTCGAGCGGTCAAATAAGATGCTACTTCGGGGTACCAGCATGGACTCGTAAGCCCCACAACCCCAATCGTGTATTATATACGCGCACCGCAATATGCATAAGTGGTGTGGCGAGGGCGCATGATGAGTCAGACTACTCGGTCGTTCGTCTTGTCACTTTGTCACGTTATCACATTGGGCGCGTGATATCTCACTTCACGCGAAGACAGCACTTTATCAGCCACACTCGACCATGTTTCACAAGCTGAAACTTGCCAGTTTTAAATTTACGGCCATTTTGTATATTAAAGTTATCATTAAGTTATCGTTACCAATCTAATTGCGCCACGCAAAATGGGCCGTGTTTTTTCGTTTGATTTTTTTTTAGTAACTTTGTTTTACTTCGAATTTTACCTTTCATAAAGAAAAACATGTAAGTAAAAGAGAAACTTGTGCCGGAAAAACACTTTTCCGGATTTAACTTTTCACGAAGATGAAATATATGTGGGGAAGAAATTAGTAGAGAAAAACATTTTTGTCGAGAGCACGATGTTTAATATTATTAAGTATAGTATGAAAAATGAACAGTATGTCTTGAATTTCGTATTTTTGCGGGTAATATATTTGTATCCACCTCTAATTTTAAACATAAAATCTGTTATGTAAAAGTGATTTGAAAATAACTAATTTATTTGCTGGATCAACGAAACGGAAAATTAATTACACTGGTCTTATTATTTGTACAACATAATTTGAATAATTTTTTCACAAAATTACGCAAATCATCATGAAAGCCATTATCGATATAGCAAAAAAGTTGACGAAGAAGTGATTAATTGCAGTCAGCAGTCGTGACAAGCGGTTCATTGCGCGTTGCGATACGTCGCCGGACGTCAGCATGGTCGAAGTGCAAACATTCATGCTTAGAACAACGATGAGTTGGGTGATTGTTTTGCGGCTATTGGTCTGCCATTAACATCCGATGGTTCAAAGTCGAAAGTTTTGGTTTCAACTATATTGCAGAAGTTTTCGATGGATTGTAGTCATGACGTCACAAATTTCTCTGGATTTGTGGGCGAGTACGATTTCCCTTCCACAACAAGAGTTTTAATGTGAAAGTGAAATAGAAACTGTTGTCACATCTCAAAATATTAACATTTCATATTTTGTTCGTTGCCAAACATTTGTTTATGTGACTTGGAAAATTCCTTTTCAGCAAAAAATGTGAGATATGTATTAAAAAAAGAGTTAATAACAGATAATGAATATAAATGCTGGGATATATACCTTAAATTACTAGTGCATTTCAATGCGCAGAGATAAAAATTCGTGTAAAAAGCACATAAGAAGTGGAACTAAATGTGACTTCGGTATTGAATATATACAAACACAGTACCCAGTATATTTTGATTATAACAGAGTACAATGCGAATGCTGAAGCAAGCGTGCAGACGGGTCGTGGCTAAGTGGGCCAAATGGAAATTGTAAAATATCGGGAACACAGGGTAATTAGAGAAGAGGCGCTATTGTATAAAATGATTGGAGTCTGCTACTGAGTGCATTTTTCGATGCATGATTGTGATGCTACAGTTGAATGACGATGTTTACGATAAGTTTGTTAAAAAATATGTATAATGTTCACCGTATTCCCACATTTATGAGATATTCTTTTACTACACATGATAATTTTCGTTGAAAAATATTTGCAATTTTCATTATTCCCGTATTTATTCAATATTTTTTCATTCCACGTTGAGTATTTTCACGACACGAAAATATGTTCGAATAGGAAAGGAAAAAGTATATTTAAAAAATTGTTTGATGGAAAAGATGAGTTAATTGAATTCAAGATACTTCGAAATGTTTTGCTAGTAATGATTGTCAAGAATGAAATTAATTTAAATTAATTGAATAATGATTGGAGTGGAAAAAATTCGATAAGCACTTGAAGTTACTTAAAAATTGCATAATATTTCGTATTTTTAATGAACAGCTTGCACGTGACGTGTACGAATCAACAGAATAACAGTTTCAAGAACTAAATATACAATGTCATCAAAGTGTTCATGGAAGTATGCGATGATAACGTATCGAAATATACGAGTGGGCGTTTTCCAGACCGCTGTGAAAAATCATATACAGACTTGAACCCAAATTTTTTCATTTATAATCATGATTTCTTTCAGAAATAAAAGTACTGATAGATTGGAAAAGTATTCTATTTTTTGAAGCAAATGGAGTCCTGTCACAGAAGTTTTGTTTTTATAGTTTCTATCGATCATATTTATTTCTCAATAACTGCTGATTAACTCCATTCATCAAACCGCTAATATTTCAGAAATTTTACAAACTTAACGGATATTACAAAATTATATTGCTTAAATGTATTGATGAAAGATAAAAGAAATTGACATGAAAAAGAAACGTGTAATGTAAGGCTGCACTGAATCTCGCCGGTGTCAAGTAAGGATGAAAAATTCTATGAAATTCACTCGGGGCAGTTCCGAGCTCGTAAATCTTTCGATGTCGTGCGACACTCCGGATACGCAACTTTCCGGCTATTTTGCGAAGCGAGGTTTGTGGCGACGTACGTTCCGTATGAAAGCGGCGAGCATAACTTCAGCCGAACTTCCTGGCACCTAGATCCGATTTGCCTTTAGAGCAGTGAAAATCCTTTGAATAGATCTTGCTAAAGAGCTGTGCGAAGATTCTTATAGCAAACAAGAACGACAAGAGTATTGAGAGTCAAAGAAAACAATTGCATGAATTGCTTCGGTAACTTTTTCTATGAGGTTCTTAAGGATCAGGATGTTTCAAAGGCAAATTGAAGGATTGAATAGTCACTCAAATAGGTTTTGATCAAATATTTAACACTCGGAATGAATGAACTTCATTATACAATTCTATACAAGTGATCTTTTTTTTGCATTTCTGTACAAAAATATGTTGCCAAATCGATAGTCTAAATTTTCATTATTTTTGATTCGTGATTATACTGAATTTATTGCAAGGAAACTTATCCTTATTTGGTAGTAAGAGTCGGAAGAAGATTGAGTCAGAAAAAACTCCTAAAATAAGACTAACGGCGTAGCTAGTGTGAAATACTTGTGTCGAATTTGAACGTATCCCGCTGAGGTTCCGGTGAAGGGTTGTAGACGGAGTTTAATGCGCTCGCACATGGACCGGATACACAGCAGTCGAGCAAGGAAGGCACCAAAAAGTTGTCCAAAATAACCCCGAACCAGTTGTAACTCGTCTACGACTGCGAATTCTGACAGCTGCAAGGTCAGTGAATACTGATAAACCATGCCGTAAATTTGACTCGGGAAAACGCGTTGACGATTTCTGTGACAAATCATACGTCCACCGCTATGAATGTAACCATTCTACGCGACAGTATTTATTTCGAGTTAACATTGGTGAAACACATGTTGCAGTCAAGTATAAATAAATGTTTGAAAAATCTGGGATATTTAATCTGAGGTTTGTGAACGTACGGTTCCCGGAGCTAAAAATATCTGCATTGAAAATATTATCCGACGAATTCGAAAAATCTCATATGTATTTCGAACGCTGCCCGCCACAGAATTTGTCATAATTGAATTACAAATTCTATTTCAGATTTTTCTCGCGTGTTTCCGGAATGTGTTTTAGTTTTAGTAGATTCCGTTTTACAAAATTTTTATCCAGGGAGATGACGATGAAATTACGTATTTCATATTTTTTGAAAAAGTATGTACTTGACACAATGCTTGGGAGGATTGTTTTTCATCATTGCATCACTCGATTTTATTAGCACTCTATTATTTTATGAACCTTATTTTACGAAAAAAAAATAAAAACGGTAAAAATCGTAATCGCCTCTGTTTTATAGTCTCCCAATACGCGTGTTGCATAAGTAGTTTTTTATGAGACCGTAAACGTTTCTGGAGCATGCAGTAGTCGATATTATTCCATACACTTTTGAATTAAAATAAATGCATGTGGCAGGCATGAAAATTGTTCTGATTTTGGTACGCGAGTTTCTTATCTGGAACATCGTGTTTTATAACAAAGTAAACTTCGAAGAGTCGAAACAAGTCTATAAAAATAGGGCTTACCGATGACTTTACTCCCTGATTCTGCCAAACGAAATTCCAGAACAAATTTTTATGTTACATTGTTATTGCCTCGTATTTTTATATAAAACTTTGCAGTATAAGTAGAAGGGCAACTCTTGAAGTAGTACCATAGTGAAGGACGGCAATAAAAGAAATTTATGTGATACACTCACATGCCGACAAATGGTCACGATTGTAAAGAATCTTACGATACTCAAGCATCTTTTTGTAGAGAAGAAAAACGTCGTGTTATACTTTATTGATCGTGTGAAAATCATTCTAAGCGAAAAAGAGCAGCGTGACATAAAAACGTCATTATGAAAAAGTATGAGTTTCAAATTGAAAATTCATCTACCATTCGAAAAGTAACAAATATCAAAGACATTCATTTTCCATTAGCTATTTGACACACTTCAACGAAAGAAAAAAAAGATTCTCGTGAAGAAAAGAATGCCTGGGACATAAAATAGCTTTGAAAGAAACATGCTTCGGGCGAGACGTAATATAACATTAGGTGTCCTTGTTGAAAATTTATAATACTTTGGAGTACATATTTTTACAGTGTATTTCGTGTAGCGTGTATTTTCTCTCAACACAGAAGAGCTTGGAATATTACATGTACGTGAGTGAATCATTTAGAACGTTTAGGTTCCTCGAGTGTGGCAAGAAAGGGGCGTCATATGGCTCGAAAAGCAGGGAAAGCATGAGATAGTGCTGAGCAGTAGTAAACGGAGGCACTGCCAAAAAAGTGAATGGTGATGCACAGATGCGGCGGATGTGAAGCTGCCACATACCCTGGAAGTCTCCGGCTGTTTCGGGATAAATACCTTAAGAAGTCGACGACGCTAAGGAAAGAGCAAGTCGGAACTTGAAACTAGCAGGATAGCTTTTTTCGTATCCTACTATTGCTATATTTAAGATTACCTCCTATCGTTACCCATTTAACATCTGCTCTTAATGATCCCCGTAAACTCGACTTTTTCACGACACTTCCGCCAATGTGATCAGTTTAGGACAACCACAATTGTCACGTGTCCTAGCGAGATTTAAGAGCTTATTTTCCTGAATAAAAAATCATTGAGGTCGTACAAGGGTGCTTTGGCACGTACAACAACCTGATTGACTATTCCGTTTGTGATTAATGGTTCATAAAATTCTACTGATTTTTTTAAATCAGTTTTTCAACATGAATTGCCATAAAAGACATTTTGCATAATGATATGAATTATTCAACATATGCATCGGTCAAATTAACAAAGTTGTAACTTTTTTGATGGAAATAATTCAAAACAATTATTTGAAATTTTGAGGAAAGCACTAATAAAATAATGCAATAAATATGTGCAACTTTGACAAACATATTTTCACATTTTCATTAAAATTACGTGCTAATTATTACACTGAAATATTTGCGAATATGAGAGTAATTTCCACTTTATACTTTCACAAGCGTTGCACGAATTATTGTTTTCCGAGTCCGAATAAACATCCTTTGAAAATATAGTCTATATATTTTTTTCTACTCAGGGTATGTTTAAGGAGTCATAACACACATAATTGTGAAGTAGAAAAGTATGTGGTAGTTATACTTTATTACGTACCTTTTTATCAAGCTGAGAAAGAAATCTAACTCTGTGATACGGCATGTGGAATGCTCTATAATTTTACGGCAACAATAAAGCCCGTTCAACATTTCATTCGTTTTTCATACTTTATAGATTAAGCAGCGGACTTTATTGAAACGAAAATACAATTTTCAAAACTCAACCCATCCTATAATACAGCGTGTATTCCTGTAGAATTGTAAACTTTCCAAGTCAATGCGAACCAAAATATCATAAAAATTACAGCTATAATTCAATATTGTATCAACGTTGGATATTTAAGCTAAAATTTTATTGAAGACAAGAAACTTCTGACAATAACGATAATACCGATGGGGTTATATTTTCCAACGTGCTTATCGTAATGTCTGAAATGAAAGGTTTATAGATGATCGGACGAGCATCTGGGACAAAACCTGAGATTCATGAAACACGACACTTGCCCAGCTGTGTCTTGCATTTCATATTTTTTTTAATCGCCACATTTATGGCTGCTCTTTTTAAAAATATTTTCATCAAGTTCGTAAATCACCTTAACGTACAATTACTTTTGTCCATGCTTCATAATTGTTCGATTAACGTTTACTCGCTTAAATTTTCGCATTTTTACATTTTTACATTCACTTTGAATGATCGTACGAACGCAGCTGAAATATTTGCTAGCAATTGTTCAAAAAGACAATGCGCAAAGTAACAAACAAATTAATTAAAGTTCAGTAATAGTGATAATAATTATGGTGATAATCATGTTATTATTATTCGATGATACATAGGTACATACCTAGTTTCAGCTGATAATTGCAAATGCCAGTTATTGGTAAACTAATAGAATCGTTTGTGGTATCACGATCTGTTATGTCATACATCATTGCAATTGATGTATATGTTGTGTCGAGATTACTCGATATAAGGAGACACAGCTTGAGTATTGAACGTTGCTCGAAATTAACGCTTGTCTGAAAGACGAACAGACCGAATGCAACGCCATATATGTACACCGATTAGCACTATTCATGTGCATTCCGTGGTGGATACACGTGTCCAGGTTTGAGCGTCATTTCCATTCAATCGAGATCCCATTTCCCAACGGTCCGCAGCTGCTTGTGCGAGACAACCCAATGCAAGGTGTTGAAATAAATCTCGCTCGTACGAACCTAACCGAAATCAGTGTCAGTCTCTTTATGTCAACGAGTAATTGGTGAACAATGGTCTCTCATTATTGAAGAAATAACATGTTTTCTCGATAATTTTCTTCTTCTCACTTGTTTTTTTATAGAGTTTAGATTAATATGGCAGCAATCTAAAATTATTTCATAAATAATTTTGTGCTAATCTTTTCTTTTTTTCTTTTTCCTACCGGGGTAGTTAAATGATGGGACTTAAACGAACTTTTGTTTTAGCTGAAATATTGAATATTTTTCGGGCAAATTCCTTTTTATACTTTATGGAGCATGTAAAAAATGTAATCAATTGAATGCAAAAACTTTTCTATTAAGTACTAGTAAGTGAAAACAACAAAGAAAATACGATTTTCAGATGTTTTAATTTTTAGAATGTTTACTGTTGTTACTAATATTACCGATTTGAAGTAAAATTTAGAAACACATTTATGAGTAATTTTTCGTGATTTCATTTTCAAGAGTCGAGGAAAATCGATGAACAGGTGAAATTATAAAAAAATGTGCCGCTCCTTTGATGTCGATTGTGTGTGTATGTGTGTGTGTTGAAAGTCTCTTTTAATTTTCGAAAAAAGATTAATCAAAAAACAAAATGCAACAAATTATGGCCCATGAAGAAATGTACCATACTAATATGCAATGGTTAACATTTTTTTCGAACATAAATTTGAAAAACTTAGGTCTGGTTACCAACATTTATAATCGTTGGTGAGAAAGGAAGTAGTAGTGCAACGCGAATTTTGCGTAACTCGGCGGCAGCGCCGTTAGACTCGAGCCAAACTCATTGTCGCCCCTGATATCGATTACCTTACGGCCTGTGGTTCACGATTTACGTCGCTGGAATCACATCCGGAACGATGAATGTGCTCTAGAGCTCCACAGCGTCAGCGCCGCCCCGTAAATATCTAGAACGGACGAGACCGATATCGCTTGTTTTATTAGAAAAAGAAACAGTGGACAATATTAGATCTATATTTATATCCGTACGGAAGCACACTAATCCTTGTAACCATAAATCACGGGTCATTCGATACTCCACAAGTAGTTTTTCTATCAGGAAGGTACTTCTCATTAACGTACAATAAATTACAAATGCAGTAATCAAACGGGACAACTTTAATCGACAATTAGAGAGTTTCCACGCAGTTGTGAAATTCAAATAATCAACACGCAAATTGGTCGCATTTGAGCATTGTCGTCAAGTGCAGTTTGCATTTTCCACAAACTTCATTAAATTGCAACCTAGAAGTGCATTTTCATCATAGTACTAGAGGGCTATCGCCCAGCGCGCTGTTTTTGCGGGTTCGCCGCTCTTCTGTCTTTTGATATAACATCACCGCTAAAGGACCGTACATTACCAAATATTACACCGCGACTATTAATAACTAAATAATGTAACAAGAATTCGTATTCACTAAAATTCATCTTTGACCCCTCATTGGATCGTACCTGCTTTTTGCTCTTTATCGCTTTCAAAGGACCATTCATTATTTCACAGCAGACATCCATCATTATGCAATACCTTTTCATCAAAAAGACTTCCCTGCCCCTCTCTAACTCCACATCCATACTCTATCACTTCCTCATGAATCTCTCATTATGAGGCAAAATATACCCATTTCAACTCAGTATTACGTATTACCTGGAAAAGACCGAGGCTAGTTTGCACACTTTTCAGTTTTTTAACTGGTGGTTGTCTAGTTTTAAATACATTTCGTAAAGAAAGTTCATCTCGGCCTATATTTTCCGAAAAGTTGAGCAATTAACACCGAATATCGAAACATTTTTTTACAAGAAGTGAAAACTGTAACAGCTTGCCTTACGTCTGGGTAACCTTGTACGGGTACAAAAATGGTAAAACCATCAAGGAAAACATTTTATTCATAATCAGCGGAATCCTCTTAGAGTCGAATGAATCTCCATATCATTTGGCATCAGAAGAAACTGTTTCAAAATGAAAGAATCTCATTCACAAAGAATAAAATCGTTTGAAATCAGAAAGATTCTGCATAGAAACAAAAGAAATCGTTTAGATGACGAAGAATCGTTTCAAGAGAATAGTACTTTCATTATAAGACTTTTTTCTGAATGTAGATGGAGACTGCGGAGTTTCAGAACACTCGGCATCTGAAATATGAGAACGGTGAAAATGTACACTTGTGAAACTCTCGACTCCCCACACCCTCCCCCCACCATACTCAATATACACCTTAACAACACCCCCCACAAAAAAACCTCTCTCTCTTATCACTCTACAGTTTCATTTATTTATATTCTTCGTATTTTTTTTACTTTATTTCATGTCTCATTAAATCATATCTCTCTATACACTATCACCACACACTACTACTAACGCAACTATCTCAATAGTCTTACTCACAAT
>JABFQM010000835.1:0-28054 GCA_022816865.1 Zelostemma sp. ZL-2020
TTTTTGCACAATTTTTTCAGTCGCTTATTTTTTTTTCGTGAAGAAGAAAATGTTGTTAAATAAATTATACTGGCATATTAAATGTAATTAATGACGTTGCGTTATAAATATTTTTTCTAATTCACCCCTGCATTAAAGTATCGATCCACCTTAATTAAAAACTCTTCTTCAAATGAAATAAGCGAAATGTTAGAAAAGCGAACGGAATCTCGCACATTGTCTCGTTTTCATCGCCCTTTTTTCCAGAAACGAGGCGAAAATGTTTAACGAGATAATTGGGAAGTGCATGAAGTAGTCGACAGCGCGAATAATTTCCTACGCCTCATGATTTACGAGAAAGTCTAGAGATTATTCCGGTAGTGTTGACGATTCGAATGGGGCCAAGGGGCCAAGGAGAGCTTCTTAAAGCCACCATTATGAAACCCCGTCATCAAAAATGACAAAACAAGCAGGACGATTTTTCCGGAGTGTTTATACACAATTCTACGCGCCCCAAAAAAATACATCGCGCTCGACGAAAATCACGAATCGCAACGCACGAAAATACGCGTGGAACTGTGATAAAGATCCCGCGAGAACCCCGGTGGAAAAATATTATTTATCGCTCCCCTTGAAGCAATTACCCTTGATCTACGGGCAAACGTTTGTTCGGCCTTGAAGCACCAGATTCAGACGAGCGCTCGCGTGCAAACAACACTTAACGTCTCTTAAACTTTACGATGGCTAATTTTTTATTCGAAAAATCGAAAAATTTGATCGCGAAAGTCGAAGCGGTGTTTTAGAAATTAATTATTAAGTAAATGAATCGATTAATTGCTGGTTTCAGTCAATCGGAAATTGATTTATCGATCGATTTCTCTTTTCAATTAATTTACGATTCATTTGCTCGTTTTAATTTATGATTTATTGTACAACACTTGCTTCCGATTTGGACGCTTTTTTACAGAGCTTATTTTATTTTTTACTGCTTTTTCTAGCGAACTTAGTGATTCGATACAGCAAATTAAAAAAAGGAATTCAAACTTTAAAATTTACTGAAAATTCAATACATTTAATTTTTATTGTTTTTGTTTGACAAAATTAGATTTTTAAGTTTTTAAATACGAAAGACACTTGAAAAATCAAAAAATAATTTGAAAACAGTTAAAATTTTTGAAGTTCGAAGATTGATTCAAATTTTTCTGAAAATGCAATTTGTTTCATATTTACACGATCGAAAATGTTAAAAATTCGCACGAACGATTTTTCATTCAAAAAACGCAAAAAAACATTTAGAAAGTCGAAGTGGCATTTTCCGCGCTGCGAATCGTCAAGTGTTATGGCCTGTCAACTTTCACCGCTTCGATGCTTGAAATATGCGTTTAAGCTCGAGTGGACGCGTACCTGTTGAATGTTATTGCACGTTATTAATCTTTCATCGGTCCTTTAACCGATCCGTTGCGGAGGCTGGGCCGCGGCATTGTTCGTAATTAGCATTACTTCCTGCTGTGATAATAAATCTCTCCGACTCATATTATAGGTTTAAACTGCGCGTTCCCGGGTAAATCGACTTCTTTGTCCTATCAAGCAATTAAATCATCGCGGTATTAATCACCGTCTGTTTGCTCTTCGAAACCGGACATTTTTCGGAGCTAAATTGCACTCCAAGAATGATAAAAACTAAATTAATTTTCACACTTTTAGAGTGAAACACTTAAGAGCGAATCGAAAAATATTTATAATGCGACATAATTAATTTAAAAAAAAATTATACAAAAATGCTCGTCACGAAAAAATTAAAAATTTTTATTTCCCCGCTAATTTGCATGTTCGGCCATTGCAATTGTTTATGAGACTGATAAACAATTGTTTTTCGTGACAGAGACAATTTTAAATAACTCTAAAAACATATTCGTTTGAAATAAAAATCCCTGCATTTGTTTAAAGAATTTTCGCCCGACTTACTGAACAAATGCATGTATCTTTCAAGCAAATAAATATTCTTTTAAAGCGCTATCGTAAAGTTGTTGCGAATTGTCCAGTGAACAATAAAAATGAGCAAACATGCAAATTAGCTGAGAAATAAAAATTTTTCAGTGGAAAAACCGCACAAATGTTTAACTATTCATTACGAGCATTTTTGTACAATTTTTTTGTGAAGAAGAAGAGATTGTTTGATAAATCCTGCAAGCATATTAAACGAAATTAATTATGTTGCGTTACAAATATTTTTTTTTGCATTTGGCGGCCGGACCGCTTAAAAATCTCGGAGGAAAAATGAAATAACGTATTGCAAACCAGAGCATCTATTTATCATCGCCATTATACGCATTCGTTTCATAAAGTCATTACATGTCGCTGAATTATTAGCATGTTACCAGTTCACTACCCAATAGCTCATGGCACCGTGAAATGTATTCAAATCTCTATTTCTGCAGCCGCCAGTTGTCCGAGTCTTGCATTTTTTTCTCGCGGAAAACAGAATTATATGTTAATCTTAATCCTGCTGAATATGTATGCTCGCAGCAGAGACAAAATCGACTTTCGAACCGATAAAAGGGACTTTGACGAGAATTCCGAGTAACTCACGATTTTTATCTGGCTTATCATTTCGCGTATTATTTTCTAAGATCGGGAGAAATTTCGGTAATTTTATCAATTACTTTAATCGTATTTATTCATTTAATTTGCTGAAAAAACAAAAAATGGAACAAAAATGACGATTCAATGGCAAAAAACCGAAATAAGCAATGATTAATTATTAATTGTTGAAAATACAAAATCCATCGTTCCCAAAAAATGGAGTTGATTCGTTCTTCCGGGAAGTCACTTCAGAGTTTCGCGCTTGCGAAACATTGCATGCTATAATGATACGCTTTCGCAGCAAATCGGACTGATTTCGGAGTGATTCCGTCCGCGATGAATATAATGCATTTTCATTTAATTCGAGGCTTTCGGAGATAACTATCGTTTTTCTTCCGACTGTTGCTCGTAGCTGCAAAGTTGATAATACCTTACATGCATCTCTATAGCACCCGGAACACCGTTAAGAACGCCACGGGGAATTTAAGCGAACTATCGGTGATACTCAAACATCGCCTTTATCGCGATGAAGCAATTTATTCCCGACAAATCTGCGAAATTAATATTCCGCGTTTACAATCCCGGTTCTTCCATTCGAATAACTTTTTTTACGGAATCACGTGCGAAATGGTAAAGTACATAATTTCTGCAAGAACTGAAATTTGGATTGAAAGTAAAGAAAATTCGACGTGTTTTTAGCGCCAAAGTTAATTACGAACAATTGGCGCGATGTAAAAAAAGCTCGATTGCAGTTAAGTGAAGGCTATTAAAAATTAAGCGGCGATGTAAATTTGCGGGCGTGATGGTTATTTACTGCGTGGGTGACGACGGTCAAACAAGTCGGCGCCCAAAATTTCACTTCATCCTCGATTCGTCTTCCCACTCACATTTTTTCTTCGATTTCTTCCCGACATTTCCGTATTCTTTCAACGAGAAATCCAAAATTTTACGTTCCGGGGAATGAAAAATGGAAAATCTGGCACCGATTCGAAAACATGTTTCGTAGCGGGCAAAATTATAAATTTGCGTATTTGTTTAACGGAAATGAAAAAAGTTCCGACGACTTCCGACAAGAAGGAATTTGAAATTTAGCGCCAATTCGTAAACGCTTCGTAAATTTCGATGTTTTCGTAGTGGGTGGGATTAAATGGTCTGGCTAAATTTAGGCTTTTTTCGGAGAAAAAAAAATGTCACCCGTAGATGCTGTATGTCAGGGTCACTCTTTGCCAAGAACTTGCTGGCGGCGCGATGTATAGATGATCCTAAAAAGCACACTAGAGAATGATTCGCGCATTCGTACAGCAAAGCCAACTATTTTCGGCGCCGCTCCCGATGGCAAACGTGCCATAAACCACGGACCAATGCTTCTGGCATTATGCCCATTTTCGCTCGGGAAAGGTCCCACCGTTAATCGCCTTACTTTTTTCAAACGCGCCTCCATTGAATCAAGAGTTTTCCAACATTTCGTCAATTTCATAGCAAAATATTCCGCGCAAGAATTAATTCAAAATGTTTCCAACGAATTCGAAAAAATTCAAAATTAATTGATAGAGTTACGTTTTCGGCAAAAACAAAAGAATAAAAGATTGCGAAACATGCGGTACCTCGTGAGAGGGAAATAATCCAAGCGAATCACTGGCACTCGTAAAAAAGAAGAAGGATGTAATTTTAATACAACTTTGCACGTTTGAAAATGTCTCGTTAATGTCGCGCGTTGAGTCCACGGTGGTGGAGTGGTTAAAAAGGGCAGGTTAACAAGTCGAGAATCAGCTTAGGCCGTCTGCCCAGAACTGGCTTCATCTTCTTGTTCTCTTCGCGCCGCGCGAACGGTTAGACGTTTCTGCGCATGCGCGCGAGAGTTCTGCCGCGGCGCGCGAGTGTGCGTGCGGTTTAAATACCGGTTCGAGCGTACGTAAATCCACGCAATTTTGCACACCTACGTGCGTCTTCTAGTGGTACCCGACAACCACCCACGCTCAGGAAGGAGGAGAGTTCTCGCTCGGAGCAGAACGAATTTCATAAATGACACGTTTTCGCAATTGCATTTGCATGCTTTTATTTACGAAATTTCGGCTTCGACGAACCCACGCTCATTGCGCGTGCGTGGACTTTGCCACGAAAAACTGGACGTCAACAAATTTCGTGATCAATTGCCCGAATTAGATCGATGTTTAAATTTTGCGCAATGACTCACTTATCGGAATGCATATTTTTGGAAAGGCTTTTTATAAACAATAAAAACCGCTAAATGAGGATGTTGTTACACATTCATTTTTTTATTAACAATGTGAAATTGATGAAAAAGCGTGATCAAATTTCAACACGATTTAGAGAGTGAACTTTTGCACTCTAATGATGGTTATTGATTCCAATAAATCTAAAATAATGTAAAAAAATCTTATTTTTCTTTCGCTCCAAAAATTGTATTTGATTAACATTATACCATGAAAATTTGATTGAAAACAATGGCTTTTCATTGGATCGGTTTTAAATGGGTTTAAAAGGTTCTGGTCGAAGATACGAGTTTTCGCAACAATTTCTTAAAAGGAATCGGTGACCGTTTCGCGACTCGTGTTTGCCATTGACGACCTACTCAGTGGGATTCACGGGTGATCCTGAACTCTTCGACAAAATAGTTGAATAATTTCTAAACTGGGAGCTTTCGAAAACGATATTGTTGAATATCTTTAAAAATTAAGAAAAAACGCAAAATCGGCTCGTACAGTTGCATTTTAAACACTCGTAACAATCATAGTAAACTCTCGTTTATTTCAAGTGACTGGAAAAAATGAACTAGTTAAAATAACCAAGAGTTTCTGCATTTTTTAAGTTTTCTTCGAAATGATCTGTAAGGTGAAAATAAGAGGTGAAAATAAGCAAAATCATCACGTAGTTTCATTTTCACCGAGCTAAATAATCCCCTAGGAAAGTGACATTTTGAATCCGTTTATATCACAAGTCAAAAAGTGGAGTGATATTTTAAAGTGCTGAAAGATTAGAAAAAAAATTGCCAGTAATCTACTGCATGGCATGGCATGGGAAAGCGTTTCCAGCAGGAAATACTACATTTTTAATTAATCAAGTTTTTTTGATTTTTTGTTTCTTTTCGAGCGTCTAATAACATGCCAGTGTTTTCTTGTTTGTGGTGTCGGTGTATTACACATGCATGCGACAGCTGCAGTCAGCTGAATGTCCAGTTTATTTCGACAAGTTGTGAAATAAAAGTATTCGGCAATACGAGCCACGTACAACCGGAACTTATTCCGAAAGAAGCATGTGCGTTCGCGTAATTCAACGGAAGAAAGTGTAATTGCAGTAATCTTTTCCAACTGCAAACTAAACACCTCGTTTCCATAAAGTGAGGTTAGTTTTGCGATTTAAATATATGCATGCCAAAATGAAAAGTAACCGGATGTTCAAGATTTTTTACGCAAGAACAATTCTTTTTCAGATAATTTCTTTTTCCCTCAATATCTGTTGACCCGAAGCGATGTTTCGACCGTCGAAGCAGCTTTTTTGTACGACGCGATGCTTGAAAAAGTGTTGGCAGATTCATTTGAATAGCAAATACAATGACGAGATTACAGAGTATGAGTGTAATTATTTCAAAAAACGGAATTACATATATGTTAATAACAATGTTATTTCAACAGCTTCGACACCATTGGTAGGCAGCGAAAGATGGTTTGCGGTTTGAGGTGATCCTGGCTGAGCCAATGGTGCAGCGACCTCCGTTGCCCATGCTGAACGTGGCGTTGCCCCAGCCAATCAAAATAGAGGATAAACTGAAAGCTGCTGAGGAGAAAAGATGCTCTCTGGAGCACAGCAAGATGGCGAATTTGTCTGTTAAGTCGAGGAGGCTACAAAGAAGAAAAATGAACTCAGCGCTGCTTTCATCGAGTCCATGAAGATGAACATCTCGGAGGAGAACCGCGATGCTCGCATCAATGATATTGAGACGAAGCTCAAGGAACACGTTGGTTTTTGTGCTTTTTGAAAGAACGTTTTTTCAACGATTTTCATGAAAGAGAATTTGATTTTGCAGCTGGAGAGCGTGGAGAAGAATCGGTTGACTTTGGATGGGTAAACCAAGGAGATTCGCTGTGCCTTGGAAGAGAAGTTGAAGACTGCTGTTGTGCAGCACGACGAGAACATTGAGAAGATGCAGGATCGTCCGAAGGAGCATGCAGGTTGCATATTTTTTGCAATCGTTGTAAAAGGGAGAAAATCATTCTTTTTTTTTACTGGCAATATTGATGACAATTTCAAAGAGCAGAAAGTCGGAAAACATCCCAATCTGTCCACTTTTGCCCACTTTTTGGGTTATTAGAATTGAAATTTCATCAAATTTTTATTCATTCATTAGAGTTCGTTATCGCTCTTATCATCAGTTATATCAGATGCAATTTGTTTGCTTTAGGATCTACTCAAACACACGCCTGCAAACCATCCCGATCACGCATTACTTTCTGAGGCACTGACAATGACGAGGAAATTTCCGACATCATTCAGACGAAATCGATGTTTCCGATGAATAATTTTATACGTTTCAACGCTGTTGTATTTTTTCATTTTAAACGAATTCTTCCAAAGATAAAGTGTATAATTATTGCTGTAATCGAGAAATAAAAGTAACGCGTTTATATTTTTTACAGAGCCACGACAGAGCTCCAAACAGGCTGATGAAAAATTCCTTCCCGGTAAAATTGTCGGACGGGCACAGAAAAAGGAGGCACCTCTTTCTCCTCAATAACGTAATTGCTTGTACAAAGTACGAATCATTGGATTATCCAAAGATTTTTTAGGGAAGAGAACGACGCGAACCCGTGTATCCAACATTGAATCGCCCAGGTCCTGTAGCCTTGTGATTGGCGTTCAATTGATTTGCTCTGTGGTCCCTTAAATGTTTCGCATGGGCTTGTCTTGTAATCTGTAACATGATTCTAATGAGAATTCCAGCAAAATTTCATTTCGAAAAAATTTTCATGTTTGTATTTTAATTTCGAATTTTATTGGTTATAAATTTTCAATTATTTGTTCGAAAAAAAGTATGCAGAACTGGCGTTTTTTTAATTGCATTAGACTTTTGCAAAAGTCAATTCAATTTTTGCATTTATTTGTGTAATTTTAAACTCTTATTTATAATAGTATGTATCCGACCTATGGCTAGGTCCTGAAGCTTTGTGACACGGGTTTAATTGATTTGCTCTGTTGCCCGCGACAGCTTTCTTGTCCTGGACTGCTCTGTCCTGAGCTGCTTCCTCCTGGGCTTCTTTCTCCTGTGCTGCTCTGTCCTGAGCTGCTTTCTCCTGGGCTGCTTTGTCCACCTGTAATACAATAAACAAATTCATTCTCAGGAGAATTCCAACGAAATTTCATTTAAACCAGTTTTCATGTACATACATATTTAGATTTTAAATTTTCTTTCATTTTCTTTAATTTTTAATCATTTGTTCGAAAAAAAGAGTGTCATGAGAAAAAACTAGCGTATTTTCAGTTGAGCCCTCGGGAAGCATAACTGACGGAGCGCTCGGCCTAATAATTGTAGGATGATTTATTAAATGATTATTTTATTTCATTAAATGATTTAATTAATATTAATAGAAAATTTATTCCTATGATATATTTTGAAAATGAACACTTTAAATTTAAGTCGCGGAATTCAAACGGCGCGGTAAAATCGCGCATCGATTTTACCGACAAAGAGTAAATCAAATTGTACGTTTATCTTTGATCGACAAATTTATCAATCCACGATAAATGTACTTTACGATCTTATATTACGTAATAAAACTCATCGAAATCAAAAACATTCCCATAGATTTCAATGCCCATTCTACTCAAAATAAAAATTTTCGATGTATTTTCAAAATGATAAAAAAATCGGTAAAGCAGTGCAATCATTCATTTCCCATACCTTGTAAAAACGTTAAAGCATGACCAGGTTATTTTCGTTGTTATATTCATAAAAAGCGAATCATCTCGTCGAAATCGCAGGCGAGAAAAACGCGCGTGAGAAGTGATGGCGATTGATGGTGCTGGAAAAAATCGCTGCGGGGGCGGAGGAGTGTAACCCAGGGCGGCGCGAGCGGTAGTGCACCGAACTAAATCAAAATCTCTTTGCATCGTTGTCGAAATGGCGTCGGGCTTGGAGCTGCCAGAATATTCTCCTTCAGCTAAACGACGAAAAACCGACTCCCACGAGAACGAGGCGCCCCGTGCGGAACTAGATTTTCGGATCCGGGACGACCAAATCGATCCAGATTGTTCGCCACCGAGGGGATTTGAAGGTATTTTCCTCGAAATATGGCCTATTCATTATCTGAAATTCGTCGCGTTCCAAGATGGCGGCGATGCTTACGTCTTCATGCCACGGCGCTCGAACTTTTATATCGCTGTCCTTGTCCCACCAATGGCTTTTCCTATCTTCGTAGTAGGATCTATTTACTGAGTTGGGAATGCTGTCAGACTCCATTGTGAGCGCCATTGGCCGCCATTACTGTTTCACGAATGCGTCGTTTCACCGTCGAAAATTTATACTCGGGACTCGCGTTGACATCGCGTTTCACCCACGTCAGAATGTCGCGTTTCGCGCGAATTTGCCTCTCTCGTCGAAATCCGACGCGGTTTTCGGGAAAATCCCGACTTTTTTGCTGGCGAAAAATAACGCGGGAATTCTAAGGGTCACTGACAGCGGTATTCCGCGCTATTCGACAGCTTTCACAGATGGCATAAGTTTCACAACAAATATAACGTGGGATATGACGTTGGGCGAGTAACTTCAAAAAACGCGCCACGTTTTCTCGCCGGGTTTGTTGAATTAAAAACAGAATTTTTCGTGGCGCGAAATATTTTTCGAAAATTTGATTCGATTGAAAAATTAAACTTGACGTTTAATTTCGATTCTTCGATTTCATTTTTCCGATACATTTAGCATTTTTTACAAAATGATGGAACAAAAATGAATCGACATTTTTTATTAATAATTTAATAATTTTTTTAGAAGCGATGGGAGGAGACAGTGGATTTACAGAATTAAGTTCCAAATCTGCATCCAACACTTTGGAGAATACTGATTCCTCGCCAAGTACAACTCGGACGAATTCAACAAGTGACGACACGGGCTGCCCGTAAATATCTTTAAAATCCCTTAAAATTCCTTCAGTTTTTCTCTCAGATCTCAAACAATGCGAAATTCAATTTCAGATTGGACACGGCTGATGAGAAGGACGAGATCTCGTCAACGGTGTCAAACTTGTCGGACTTGTCCGGCCTCTCTGAACTATCTGGCAAGGGAGAAATCAATCACCACTGGAGAAGCGCATCGTCCTGGATCCAGAAGCAAATGTTGAGCGGCACTGACCCTCGCGATGTCCTCCACCACTTGATAATGGACTCCAATCAAATCCCTGAAGAGGTTGATGAATTCACGCTGTGGAAGGTGGTATTTTCATCTGATAAAATTGCACTGCAATAAATCTGGATTTGCACTGATTTTGATGGATGTTTAGATAATTATAAACATGATGCCGGAACCACCGAGGAGACAGAAGTTGCGGCACATCAACACACTCACCGACGTCGTTCGACTGATCGGAAACAGCAAGAACATTATCGTCCTCACAGGAGCCGGAGTCAGCGTCAGCTGCGGGATCCCTGACTTCCGAAGCAGGGATGGGATCTACTCTCGACTTGCTCAAGATTTTCCTGATTTACCTGACCCACAAGTAAATTTTGTGCTTGGAGATTTTTAGCTTTAATTACAATGATAAATGTTGAATGTAATTTTTTTTCAGGCAATGTTCGACATCAATTATTTTTCGCAAGATCCGCGGCCATTTTTTAAGTTTGCCCGGGAAATTTACCCTGGTCAGTTCAAGCCCAGTCCCTGCCACAGGTTTATCAAAGAACTGGATAGACAGAAAAAGCTTCTGCGAAATTACTCGCAGAATATTGACACTTTGGAACAGGTCGCTGGAATTAAAAACGTTATCGAGTGTCATGGTACGATTTTTTTTCTATTGAAATGCCAGTAATCTGGAAATTGATGTTTACTGATAGGATCATTTTTCCAGGCTCTTTTGCAACTGCTACTTGCACGAGGTGTAAATATCAAGTGAAATCGGATGATATAAGGGAGAACATTTTCGCACAACAGATTCCGATGTGTCCCAAATGCAAATCTAACTCGTCGCCTCCAGTTGGCGAAATTGATCCAAATGAAAATTTTAAAGGTTCTTTTTGATTCCATATCGCTTTTAAATGTAAAGTGTAATCATAAAGAAAACTCGAAAATAGTTTAAATTCAAAACTTACGACCAAATCATTTGTTGCTTCGATCTGAATTTAAACCAATAAGAAAAAAATGTATTGACAATGTCTTTAAATTTCAGACTTGGTATCATACGGCATAATGAAACCGGACATAGTATTCTTTGGCGAAGGCCTGCCAGACGTTTTCCACGAGGCTATGGCAAAGGACAAGGACGACTGTGACCTGTTAATCGTCATTGGCTCGTCGCTGAAAGTCCGTCCGGTTGCACTAATCCCCTCTTCAATCCCTGCGCACGTTCCTCAAATCCTAATAAACCGCGAATCGCTGCCCCACCTGAAATTCGATGTCGAGCTCTTGGGGGATGGCGACGTCATCATCAACCAACTTTGTCGCCTGTAATTCATCGCTTTCATATTTAGTCCAGTTCCAAAGTTGAAAAAAGTGGCTAATTCCAAATTCTAATTTCAGATTGGGCGAGAGTTTCGAGCAGGAAGTTTGCTGGCAAAACACAGTGCTGAAAGAAACGACGCAATTGCAAGCGCCTGGACAACTTTCATCCGACGACAGTTGGGAACAAAGTCAGGAATCCAACAACGATGCGTCTCAAGATAGCATGAAGACCCAAAACGTTTCAACCGAGTCTCAAGATAGTCTTGTTATCGCGGCGGAGAGTTCAAAGCGTGACGGTGATAACGCGAGTATCTGCATTTCGCCATTCCATGCAGGCCACATGGAGAACACGGAAGAAAGTTTCTCGCTTCTTGGGAATAGCCCGAAACGACGGCTAAGCGATTCCGGTTCTGAAGCACCCGAATGCAGCCCTAAAAGAACGTGTTACGGCGTAAAATTTGAAGAGAAAAAGAGCGAGGATTGCCACGTTGTTCCCAAAATGGAGTTTAGCTCAGATGACGAGGCAAAAAAGAGCATTGAATCGGCAACGGATTCTGGACTGGGAGAAAGCTGCAACAGTGCCAGCAGTGGCTCTGGGAAGAATGACCTGGACGAGCGACCCTGTTGGCTGCAGAAAGTCCGGGAAAGTCTCGCCGCGAGACTCCCCGAAAACATGTATTACCAGTTGAACCCTGGAAAGTACATTTTTTCAGGAGCCGAAGTTTACTCCAATGTCGAAGATTTCGATCGCTGTTCGTTGTCAGCAAACTCCGAGAGCACCGATAGCGACAGTGATTCTTCGTCGGATGACGAGGAGGAAACTTGTAAGTTTTATTATAATCACCCAGTTTGTATTTGTTCCTAATTAAGTAATGAAAAATTATGCAATCTCAGGTCCAGATGACGATTTGTCGGAAAGCGTCGATGGAGAAATCGAAGGAACCGACTGGTCGAGCAAGATACAACATTAGACATGTTGTTAGTTAATTCAAAGAAAAACAATCGATGTCGGTGGTTAATTACTACCGATTGGGACTTTTCGCATGAGAAATCGTCGCCGGTTGGGCCCATGCTCTTGGGAGCTTGGTGATTGGCCCAATGAATATGGGACGATGTTTTGCTGCGAATATTTTTTCATTCGTTTATACATGAAGTAGCATTTTGATGATTTAGTTGTGTACTTTTCATATAGAGTGCTAATTTAGAGTGTTGCTTTTTATTTATTGGTTTGAATGAATTATTGATCTCTTATTTGATAGACTGGTTTCAAAGATTGAAAAATTGTATTCTTCGGTACAAAGAAAAATGAATTTTTGAGTTCAAGAACAAACAAAACTTAAAGTCAGGAACTTAACTTTGAGGTATCGTAATTGGTGAGAGAAAATCGCCGAAGTCAGTGCGTATTTATCAACTTGAAAATTTCACAAGAAAGTGTTGGTAATTTCATTGTGATTTTTATGGTTGAAATCATTGGGCGTGAAAAATGTGATGTCAGTTGAGGATGATTTCATAGTTCATAAACAGAAAAGCTTTTGTCACAAATGATTATCTTTAGTAATTGTAACGATAACTCAACACCTTGGTTTGCGATTTAGTTTTCCAATTGGTGCCATTACTTATAAGTAGGTTCGTGTTGTCGTTTGTGAAAGCTTTCAAAGATGTAGGCGTGACTCGCTACTTTCACGATTGCTGCTGGCAATTGAGGCGAGTCTGGAATTGTCACAAATTGATTTAAAATTGAACAATGTTTTAGGCATACAACTATACAAAAACTTTACTACCCAAAATTATGTTTCTAAAACAAAAAGCGTTGAGAAGATTAGAAAGATAAGAAATCATGGATATCTGGATGTCCTAATTTTAGCATTGTTGTTAATTTGTTTCACCGGCAAAAAATGTAAATAGCTATTTTCTTTTTTGTATTCTTTTGCGAGATTTATCTGTCGTAAAAATGTAAGTTCTATTTAATCGATAAATTATTCTAATTATAATGTAAATATTGAAAACTCGTGCGAGGAAACATTGTCAAACTAATCAGGCGTGCGGAATTGTTATTCTATTATCAACGGGTAATTTTTGTGTACCTTGCATTAAATTCGTAATACGAATATTAACGATGAAAAGATTTTTGAACACAACTGTGTCTCGTTGGTTTGGCAATGAAATCCGCTCGACAAAGATGCTTTAGTGTCCTTTCACGACGAACATTCTTAGTTAGGAATTCAAAGTGCGAGCGACGATGAGCGAGTCCACGTGAACCCGAAAAGAAATTGTTCAAGATGTTCCTTAACACGATCTTTAAGACAGAAAGGAAATCAAACGTAGCGAAACTTAGCGTAGTCAAAGAAATTGTAAACACGAGACGTTTTCTTTTTTGCAAATACGAATCTGAGTTTTCGATAAAACACTTTTTTGGCAAGAGTATCGTGCAATCGTGTAATGTTCGTGTTTAGTGATACGTGGAGAGAAACTTGTCCGTGGACGCGCGAACCACAACGTTTCCGACGCTTTTGACATGCGAAGTAAAATTTAAGAGTCTCGGGAATGTTTGCGCTTCAGCGGACATTTCTTCTTCGACACGATTTTAGATAATAGGCAATACCGATTTACATGATATAACAGACACAGGTAGTCTTACGATTATACTTCCGGGAACGATTTAAGTTTCTTAAATCCCCACTTTGTTTCATTGGAGCACGGGCGAATGTACAAAGCAATGTTGGATAGTTTCGCATTGCGCGTTATTTTTATACGAAGGAATGATGATAGCTTAGAAACCGCGAGATTCGTAGCTCGCGCAACAATCTTCGACAAATCTCGACTCATAACTTGACTATTCGTACTTGTATCACGTAGAAAACAAAATTTGTTTTCAAATGAATGAAGTGTTTTATGGGTGCGATTTCGAAGAATTGTTGGCGTAGAATTAATCTTAAGGAAAAATGAGGTTGTGTGCAAGTATGTAACGCGAAGCGAAAGATTTTCTTCAAACTCGATGTGGAAAATGAAACATCGGGCTAGAACGAATGCGTAACTGATTCTTCGGATGCAGAAGTGTCGTATTGTAATTAGACTTGGAAAATTGGATATTGCACAAAACGCTGAAACGAATGAACAATTGACGCGGTGATGAATCCGTTTTCTCTTAAGAGCATTTTCCGACTACGATCGTTTTGTACAAATCTATTATTTATCCTTATCTGATACGTTTAAAGGATTCAAAGAGAGCGCATATTCTATACGTTTTATATGCTTATTTATTCGATGGTATTAAGTTCATTTATACATAAACTGCAGCGGTTTGTAAGGATCGATGTGGTCTTTGAAAATGCGGTTTTTCTGTATAAATGCATAGTATGTATATATTTATTATTTTAGTTTTAAAAAAACCTGAACATTGTCGCATTGGGCAAAAATGACAACATTGAAAAATCGAGGCCACGCGACAAGTCAGTTACGTATATCGGATTTTTTTATAATTTGTTATTTAATATTAATAAATGTTATTATCATGTTCTCTTTATTATACAACGTTGTAATAATCTGTTTTGTCGATATACTAACGTTATGACTATCGCCGGAATTAAACGTTTTTATATCTCATGACATTTTTCGTTTTTTCTCTTTTATTTATTTTAGTGTTTCCTGTGTTAGCGCGCGAGTCGGAACAAAACTTATCGAACGGTACTCGAAGATCGTGTTATGATTTTTTGAAGTTTCGCGGGCGCAGGACGTGGAACCAATCAAACGCGCGGAAAAATCGCTTCGCGATTGCGCTCCCGATTTTGATTGGCGAGCGCAATCGTCACGTCGGTTTTTTCTTCTGCAAATATGTTTAAACAATAATCCAGTAGCCGATAAGTTGTAACGTGTAAGGAAAATAAAAATTTACATGAATTGATCTGTAAACTAGCACAAAATATATCGCAGCGAAAATCGGAAAATGAGTTGAAATCGACGCGGAAAAACGTTGTCGGTTCAATGATAAGAGTTTCCGAACATTCTTGTTGGATCGGCAATTTCGTTTTTCGAGCGTCACGGGGTAATTGTAAGTGTTTATATTATAAAAATACAGATAGGAAATTAAAGGGGAGGACTTTTTTGTCATCCTTTTTCTTCGTGCTCGAAGATTAGCTCAACAACGGACGCCATCCTACTGCAAAACGATCATTTCTGATACTTTCTTAACGACGCTACATTACGTTACGTTTTGTGGGGAAAAAAATGTGTGGTCTCTACAATTAAATCCATAAAACCGCTCGGAGAAATGAGAGCAGAAATTGGGAAAAAACTTGTGGTCGGAGCGATGGATCTGTATATTTTCCAAAGCAATAAAATTCATGCGGCTCTGAAAGTTCCGTTTTCTTCAACTCCTGTCCTAGTTTTCCGAACCAAAATTCGAAATATTCGAATTTTCCGCGCTTCTCGTCGAAGGGCATGCAAGCACGGCGATTGGCTGCTCGTCTCTTCATGGAAACGCGTCTGCGCAATCTCCATCTTCTTTTATCGTCTGCAATAAAACGAGGACAGAAGTACTGTTAGGTATGATTCCGGAGTCGCGTAAGTGCCGAAATATTGCATATTGCATGGCCATGCACGCGTCAATATGCCGCTGAAGCGACTCTCGCGCGTTTCCCGGTTAGTTTTCTTTTCCTCGATTCCAAATTCGGTAGCCCGAAGAATGCAAAAGCGCTGAAAAAAAGCTACGTGAAAAAAGGGTACGGTCGGTTCACGCCTGTCACTGCAGCCCACGCGTCGAATGGGACCGATGAACGGCGGGGAAGACCAATAAAACGCGTGTGATAACTGTGAAGTGACTCAGTTCGCGAGTGGTCCTTACACGTGTTACTACGTCCCTGATATTCTCGGGTACATTCAGTATTGTTGTCGGCATTAATAATTGCTCAACATGTGCGGTGAGTATTGGCAAATTTTTTAATTCATCTACTCTTTTTCTCGTCTTTTTCACAAGTTTTCATGTTTATGTTTATTTTAACGCGAAATCGAATGTTCCGATGCGTTCTAATGTTCGAGTGATGACGAATATTATCTATCATTACTTTTTAAATTACAGTCGATCGTTAAGATTCGATCTTAATTTTTCGATTTTTTTCAAATGAAAGATTAATAATCGATATCTGACGTTCCCGTTCGTGTTTACTTTCACCGAAAACTCCGGTTTTGTATGTACTGTTGTAACTTTCACGAGGTTTTTATACTTCAGTCAATATATTTCTTAACATTTGAACTAGATAAGATTTAATATTGTTATTACTGTGTCCGAATTGGTTCGGGAAATGAAAATGAAAAATCAATTTTTTGATAAGGCGCGCGTTTCTTCAAATGACACGTCGACTCCAAAAAACGATTTTCATGTATGGTTCATTAAAAACATTAGAAATTCTTCAGACTAAAATATGCTGAAAGTGATAAGCAAAAAATACGGTGTTGTAGAGATCGTGAATATCTACATTTTGTCAATCTATAGTTTTTCGCTGCCATTAATATTTTTCGAAATAAAAATGAAAAACAAAGATTTTTTTTTTTTCAGAAATTGTTATTTTTTATAATTTAAATCGCGGTAACTTAGAGAATTATTGATGGAATGCTTTGAGATTTTATTTTCAGAGAGGTAATACCGTAAAGGTGTCAGAAAGTTGCAGCAAGTCGTTGAAAATATACATTAAATAAATAATTTTTAATTGCAAACCAATGTTTGACAAATGCCATGTTGCGCAACATTCAATCGAAAAAGTTATCGAGGAAAATTTGAGCTGCAATAAATTTTCAGTGGCGAAGTTGTTCCTTAGGGTTGTAAGAAGTTTTTTGTAAAATACTACATCAAGATAGTAGAAATTGCAGGACCTGCAGAGAATTGAGTAAAAATCGCGTGAGCGCGCGCGGCTCGCTCGAGCACTCCTTGTTCGTTGAGTACTGATGCGCTGCTTCAAACGCGCCTCGCGCGCGAACGCGATTTTTACTAAACTCTCTGCAGTTCTTGCAATTTCCACTATCTTGATCTAGTATTTTACAAAAAACTTCTTACAACCCTATGGAACAACTTTGCCGCTGGAAGTTTATTGTAACTCAAACTTCCCTCGGTAACTTTTTTGATTGAATATTGCGGAACATGACATTCGTCAAGCATTGGTTTGCAATTAGAAATTATTTATTTAATAGGTATTTTTCACGACTTGCAGTAACTTTTTGGCTTTGCTACGGTATTGTCTGTTTGCAAATGAAATTTGAAACTATTTCATCAATAATTCTCTGATTTATCGCGATCTAAATTTTAAAATACATCGATTCATGCGGAAAAAGTTTTCTAGTTTTTAATTTTTATTTCGATATTTAAGAATGAAAATAAAACATTGTTGCAGAACAAAATATTGATATTTACGTTCTATATAACGGCGAATTTTTGTGATCGTTTTTAAATAATTTTAATTTACCCCAAAATTCTGGAAGAATTTGTATTTTTGCGTTTTTCTCGAAAATCATAATTGAAATATCGTTTTTTTTGTTGTTTGTATAATTATTAGTGTATCATTTTATCCGATTTCCTGATAAAAAATTTCGATATCTCGCAATTGCTCACAGAAAGTAGCATGCTTTTAATCACTTTATCGCATTATCAATGAGTTTTATCAGTCCGGAAATGAAGTGCGAAAAATGTGAAACAACAATTTTAAATCGACATGATACTGCTCCCTGACAATTAAAATCCCTTCATATTGATAAGAAGCAAAATTCACAAATTCCTCAATTTTTGACGGGCATTTATCCGAGACGAAATTGTAAAAGGAATTGCGTAAGCCAATTACACCTTAATAGTTTTATTATCAATTCAAAAATTAATTAATTTCCATAAAAATACCGATTAAAGTGACATTTTCTAAACTTTTCTTTCTGTAATTTAATTAAAACTGATAAAGCTGATAAACTTAATGAAAATTTGTAGAAAATTGTGTGTTTTTCCACCTTCTCTTCCGGTAAACGCATTGATAAAACGATTGACGCTTTTTTGATGTTTGAACTTTCATTGAATTCGAGTGAAAGTTTAGCTCGATACATGCGCGGTAAGAGAATGTCACGCCGGTCACATCTTGGCATTTACCGTAACGTTACCACCGAGATTCTTATTTTCCTCAATTTTTCAAATTTGCCAATGAAAAAGTCACACAACCCGAGAACTGGAAAACCTGGAAAAGCCAGGGAATTATTCCATAGAGCGTTACGAAAAATATCCAAAAACGATTAGAAAACAACTCGAAAAAACTATAGAAAATCTCAAAATGGCCGAAAAGTAAAAACGATTAGAATCAAGTACAAAACATTGCAATTTCTCCCGAAATAGATGTTTTTAAAATTTTCAAATTCCTATTTTTAAATCAATTGATTCGTTAAAAAAAGTTTTCAGACGTACTGACTTTAAAAAAACTCGTTATGAAGAGAAATTTAAACCAAATCGAGTGTATCAGTTGATTACTTGAGTTTTGGAAGATTATTATCATAATACAACGGCGCCTGATTTCCCAATGTTTACAGTTAGCGGAAAATCACATTCCGAGTTATGAAACCTGGAAAAGTCATGGAATTTCACGTATAAATAAAATTTAAAAAGCGTTTGATTAAAAGCTTCACCGGATTACGCGTAATTCGAGCGATCGCCGTTCGCTGTAAATGAAGATACGCCACGGAAAACGAATCATTGATTCCCACCCGAAATTCCCGACAAAACCTCGACGATTCGTAATTTTTCGGTCTATTTTTAGGTATATTTGCATACCTGAACTTTCTAACGCCGAAGAGCAGGCGTGAAATTTTGGAATTGCTCGTCGGGGGGCTCAAGAGATTGGAATATCGAGGCTACGATTCGGCAGGTAAACATTTCTCTCGACCTTCATTTCGAGGCTAAAAATAGCCAAATCTAAGCCGAGAAAAAAGGCTTGCTTTTATCCTCGGAAATGCTCGTTCGTTGCACTCCCAGTCGGAGAATGCCGGCGAATTATCGCGGCGATCGAGAGTGAAAGTCTCGGGCGGTTGCAAAATTGACGATTTAAAATTTTCCAGGCGTCGGCCTCGACTCCCCGAATGGAAAAGACATCGCCATCATCAAGAAGCAAGGAAAAGTCAAGTTTCTGGAGGACGAAATTTTACACAGTACGATCGAAACGCGACCCGACATCGTCCCAGTTTTTCTAATCGAATGTTCTTTCAGATGACAATTTGGAGTTCGATTCGACGACGGAAAGTCACGTTGGGATCGCTCATACTCGATGGGCCACTCATGGTTCCCCTTCGGAGCTTAATGCGCATCCCCAGAGATCCGACAATGACCACTCTTTCATCGTCGTTCACAACGGTAACGAAAACCACCCCCATTTTTCTTAATCACGTGCAGAAATTAATAATGCACGATTGTTTCTCCATAATGCTTTTCGGGCATCCAAAATCGCACCAAATTTCTAACGAGTCAATGTAAAATTTAGGGATCGTCACGAACTACAAGGAAGTGAAAACGTTGCTGGAACAAAGGGGCTACGTTTTTGAAAGCGAAACCGACACGGAAGTCATAGCGAAGCTGATCCATCATTTGTGGGTTCAGCACCCGAACGAATCCTTCCGCGAACTCGTCGAGCAAGTCGTTCAGCAACTCGTAAGTCGCTTGGAAAAATGACGAGTTGCGAGAGTACTCATAAATAATACGCTTCGCAGGAGGGCGCATTCGCTCTTTGTTTCAAGAGTAAACATTTCCCGTTCGAGTGCGTCGTTACCAGAAGAGGCTCGCCGTTGTTGGTTGGAATTAAGACTAAAAGGAGACTCGCTACGGATCATGTTCCGATTTTGTATGGAAAAGGTGAGGAATGAATGGGGAAAGATTTTTCCGCGAGTCGAGTTGGGGCCGAAAAATCGTGGGAAATCTTTGGGGAAAGATGATGGGATTTGTCGTGCATGGGATCATTTTTTGAGACAATTTGGACGCCGGAAAGACATTGTTTTGTAGTTTATGATTTGCAAGTAGAAAAGCGTAATTTTGTTTGTTAAAAAATGACCGAGTGGAATTTTTTTATTTTTTTATTAACATTACGGTTGAGATGCATGCTCATTGAATTTTGATACATTTCAGCGTTTTTTTGGGTGCAATATCATCCTATGAAAATATTGTCTTTGACATTTTTGTTCTCTGCGTGTATTGTACTACATGAATGTTTCTTTTGCATGAAATTCTGCTGGCGCGTCATCCAAATAGACGTCGTTCCACGCACGAATAAAGGTACAAAACCATTGTGACGTCCATTACTTCGTTTTACAAGAACGCATCTCTTCATTTCGCTTCCAAAATCTTTGGAAAAACTAATTTTTCGCTTTTTCATACCTTCCAAATTGTGTTTGCAAAGTTTCGCGTTCGAATTTCGTTGTTTTGCATTTATGTTAATTTGAGCATGGCTCATTGACTAATTGCGTTTTTGTTTCTCGTCTCCTTCTTTCTCAAACTGCCAATTTCTGCCGAAGGCGAACCACAGACTCAAGGTACTACTTTACATTTTTATATCGCTTTTAGGAATGCTTAACCTTGGTTTTTCTTCTGTTTTCACGTGCATCCCTGTTCGGTGTGGCTTCTCGCATTAATGTATTCGTGAACTGCAGCTTCATTTCTTGCTTTATAAAAAATCGTGCACCATAATCTTGGTGACGATCATTCGACGATAAAAAGGTACTTCCAAATGTTCAGGAACTTTGCCAAGTCTAAAAGCAAGTTTCAATAAACGTCGATGAAGCTCTTAGTGGTGCGGGGCTTTGGGCAAAGAAAAACTTCGCAGTTTAACGATTTATTAATTTCGATGTAGACGAAGACGGGATGACACATTTTTTCCGTTTATCAGAACATAGACCTTATCCTCACAACACCGAATTCCCCGTGATCCCGAGAAATGACAGCACCTCGGAATTCCAACCCATGGAGGACAAACAGGTCGAGTACTTTTTCGCGTCCGACGCCAGCGCCGTCATCGAGCATACCAATCGCGTTATCTTCCTCGAGGTAATTTCACATTTTTCCCAAAATTTGGAAATTCCAGTAACTAATGAAGCCGGTGTTTTTTTCAGGACGACGATGTGGCTGCGGTGAAAGACGGAGCCCTGAGCATTCACCGGCTGAAGAGATGCACGGACGACTCTCACGCCCGCGAGATAACGACCTTGAAAATGGAGATCCAGCAGATCATGAAGGGCAATTACGAGTACTTCATGCAAAAGGAAATTTTCGAGCAGCCCGAGTCCGTCGTAAACACGATGAGGGGACGTCTCAATTTCCAGGATAACTCGGTGACTCTCGGAGGCATCAAGGTGGATGATTTTTCGGATTCTTCGGGAAAAAGAAAGGCCACTGGTTCAATTGTTTTTTGCTTTTAGGATTACATTCCGGAGATAAAACGGTGCAGAAGATTGATGATGATCGGCTGCGGAACGAGCTATCATTCCGCTGTCGCGACGAGGCAACTTTTGGAGGAACTCACGGAACTGCCAGTCACGGTTGAACTCGCTTCCGACTTTCTCGACAGGAACACTCCCGTTTTCCGGGATGACGTGTGCTTTTTCATTTCCCAATCTGGTACATATCGAAATCGATATTGATTAAGGTCATTTGTCCGCTGCAATGCTAGCAAAAAGTATCGCATAATTACAATAAAAACAACGATAGTAACATGGCGCTTGCTTATGTTACGCGTACCAAAGTTTTCTCAGCTTCAAAACGACCGATCTTAGCATTGCGTAATTAATTAGAAGTATCTGTAATTCTTAAGTTGTACCATCTTTTGTAACGAAACGTTTTCGTTTCCAGGCGAAACCGCGGACACTTTAATGGCCCTGCGTTACTGCAAAAGTCGAGGCGCCCTGATCGTCGGCATCACGAACACCGTGGGCAGCAGCATCTGCAGAGAATCCCACTGCGGCGTGCACATCAACGCCGGCCCCGAAATCGGCGTCGCCAGCACGAAAGCTTACACTTCGCAATTTATTTCCATTGTCATGTTCGCTCTCGTCATGAGCGAGGACAGAATGTCCCTGAGATCCCGACGCCTCGAAGTAATTCATCTCGAGATTGTCATCACTATTGTACTCGCGAAAATTTATTCCCTTCTTTTCGTCTTCCAGATCATCGAAGGATTGAAGAATCTCGACAAGCAGATCAGAGCAGTTTTGAAACTGGACGACAAAGTGAAGGAACTGGCGAAATCGCTGTACCAGTACAAGTCGCTGCTCATCATGGGACGAGGGTACAATTTCGCGACGTGCATGGAAGGCGCATTGGTGCGGATTTATTTCTTGACTTTTTAGTTTTTGGAATGTTGTCAAGAGAATGTTTAATAAATGGAAATGTTTTGCAGAAAGTGAAGGAGCTGACGTACATGCACAGCGAGGGAATCATGGCAGGAGAATTGAAGCATGGACCGCTCGCTCTCGTCGATGATTCGATGCCGGTCATCATGATCGTCATGAGAGACCCCGTTTACAACGTGCGTGTTTTTTTTAATTGCGATGTTTGTTACTCCGTTTTTACTCAAATTTGTTCATGTTGTTATTTCAGAAATGCATGAATGCACTGCAGCAAGTAACTGCCCGTGATAGCAGGCCGATTTTAATCTGCGAAGAGGGCGACGAGGAAACGAAATCTTTTTCCCAGCAAGTTCTCGAAGTGCCGAAAACCGTCGATTGCCTCCAGGGCATTCTTACCGTTATTCCAATGCAATTGCTGTCATTCCAAATCGCCGTTTTGCGTGGCTGCAACGTCGACTGTCCCCGAAATCTCGCTAAATCGGTTACCGTCGAGTGAAGAGAATAACGATCATTCCATTTTACTTTTAACTTGATAAATAAATAAATAAATGAATTGTTGAAGCTTGATTTTTTTTGTTTACAAATATTTTACGTAGCATGCTTGTCAGCGAAATTTTGTTAAGTGAAGTCGTTTATTATATCGATTGTAATGTTTCATGTAATTGCTTTTATGGTGATCGAGTTTGTATTATCGAATAGTTTTTACTGAACTATCTTTTTTTTAAGGTTTATGAAAAAGCGCACACGAATTGTAAAAATTGTTATTAATTTGTACAAGCCTGGTGAAAACATCGGTTTCGGTATTTTTACATTTCAAAAAAGCGAATTTTGTTACGTAGATGAGATATTCTTTTGTGGTGAAAAATCGCGGTTTCGTTATTTTTCTATTCAATCAATGATGAATTTGTTGTTTATTTCGACAAAGAAAAATATGCACTGTAATTTTAATGAGAATATATTATAGTTTGTAATCAAAAAAACGTTTGCAATAAATATATTGTTCGTTTTTTCAATCCTTTCAATTTTATTTCAATATTTTTATATTTTCCAGGAATACAAATGTAAGCACTGTAAATTAATGTATTTTTTATGGTCATACATTCCCATTTAACGGCTTCCTTACGAAATATATTCGTTAAAAAGATCTATTTTTCAAAAGTAGTGTCAACGCGATCGACCCGTCAAAGTAGTATATGACTAGTTTTAGTCAGCCATAACAAAAAATGACAATTCGCAAAATTGTTCGTAAAAACAATTATACACTGCTGAATAATTACAAGATCAATTTTTCAGTCATAAAAACATTAAAAACTTAAAATTAAATGACAATAATTATAAACAAACTTTTACATTCAAACATTTTTTAAATATTACGATAGCAGTTTTTATGGAATTCCGAAATTCTACTTCGATACAATTGTCACAAGTAACGAAAAATTGACTAATGCAAACATTCTAATACAGCGAAATAAAACGTCCCCAAAAAAATATCGTACAGTCAATAAAAGATTAATAATTAAATCGGAAAAAAGTAAATCACGAATAGATAACAAAAGCGAAAGAGAAAGAAATTTCATTGTGTTGCAATTCCGTTTCAATTAATCCCCCAAAAACCAAAGAACGCCAGAACCAGCGAAGATTCCTCGACTTCCGGTAAAAACAGGCCCCCCGATTGGTCCCACTCGTTCCTTCAGATACGCCAGCTAAATTTAAACACTCGGCGGCGCGCGCGTCGCTAGTTCAAGGCGCGGCGCATGCGCAGACCCTTGTTCGCAACTTTCATATATCGCTGTCCTTGTCGTCGGTAGTCGACGTTTTGCCGGCATGCAGTTCGGACGTGTGTGAAAAGTAGCGCGATTTGAAATACGGAAGCTTTGGGTGGGTACGCGAGACGCGGTTCATCGTTCCCTCCCTCGTGTACACTGTGCGACGTAATACATAATAACATTAAGCGCGAGCTAAGAAGAGCGCCGAGCTTCGAAAGAAAGGAGGAGACAGCGTCGAACGACACTAGCGCGGTCGGTCGGTCGCTCTCTTTATTGATCGTATTTGAGCCGCGAACTCTCAGTCCCAACGTCTCTCCTCGCAGTGCAGTGTGCGATTTATAATTTACAATTTATAATTTAATTATTCACGGTGGTGCTCTACGGTAGTAGTATGGCTGCCCCAGCCGCGTGCACGAGGTTTAGTGACAACTACGACCTCAAGGAGGAACTCGGAAAGTAAGTTCCATATTACACCCCCTTTTTTCTTGAACTCGCCTTTCCCCTGACAGAACATTTCCACGTTTCTTTTCGATCTTCCCTATCCCTCGATCTGTTTCATTATCTTCCTTGTATTCGCGAGCAATTTTTTTTCCTTCGATCTCTCCCGTTTTATATTCGCGTTTTCGAACGTTATTATACGAGGAATGAAAGAAAATACGAGGACATTTAGCGTTCTTTGAGGTTAGCTACGCGCGCGACTATTACTCATTCGTAATTGCGGCTCGACGGGTTTTGTTTTGGCATTATTTTTAGACGGGGAAAGAGCGAATTGCATTTTGACGCGTGCGGCTCTTGCGCGAAGAGCGACGCTCAGCGCCGCTGCGGCGAAACGGGGAAACAGCACGGTGCCTCCGGGGTGAACATTCGTGACTGAAAATTGACGCGATTGTCGGAAAAGGTCCTCGAATTTCATCACCGCCGGCGAAAAATACAACTCTAGATACAATTCCCATTGCAATGACCAAGAAATAGCGATTGTTTCCAGCTTTTCGATCCGCGTCTTCGGGGGTTGAATCAGCTGTGAAAAATGACGGCGGCCATTTTTTTTCTTCCGATAACCGAAAATTGTATCAAGACAATGTGAATCGCGGAGCCAGTGTTTTCATTGGCCGCCGCTCGCGCCAACTTTCCGTTTCTTAAATTAAACCATTGCGTGCGTAATTGTTTGTTTACATTGTCCGTCTATTTAACGCAGACATCAATTCACGACGTGTCAATGTCCAGTAGAGTTCATCGTCGCATTAATTCTGTAATCCATATTAACGAGTAATTAGCGGCATAGTGCGCTCCTTAATCAGCATTTAATGTCTCGCTTGACCGTAAATGCGAGCAAAAAAATCCGTACGACGCGATGCTAATTTTCGTGATTATCTCGAGCCTTTGCCGGAATATGTCTCTCATTACACTCGAAATGTTCGTTTTTTTACGCGGTGTAGGTAGTATCGTCCATCTCTGTTCATCCTTCAGTGATATTTTTCTCTTTCGCTCCTTGGGTGACAGCCCGAGTTGCATTTCGTCTATATTTAAGCTCCTAGGAGCGCTGTTACGACGCAATCTATATATAAAGACGAGTCGCTCGCTTGCGTTCGGGAGCTCAGCGCTCCTGCTTTCTGCCACGATCTCTTTTGCGCTTGGATACTTGGGGTAATGTGGTAATCCATAGAAGAGTTCTCTCTCCTCTAAAGGCTTCATTTTTCAACTGGATCACGCGCGTGCAGCGTCTTCTCGTTCCTACTTTGGCTGCAATTCGAAATTCTATTCTTCCGTCTCTTCCAGCCTGCATAATTTGATCTAATTATGCTTCTCTTCAAGGTGAATTTTCCTATTTTCCGAGAGAGGAAAAGCCGATATCGAAGACGCATTACACGCTGGATGGGCAACGTTGCATCTACGCCGGTGTTTGACTTTGCTCGGTTCAATGTCGAGCGAACGCGTGAATTTTCTTGTGTTTTTCTCTGGAAAATATCTAGCTTGAATCAAGAAATGGATGTTCTCGCATCCCGCCATTCGACGTCGGAGAATTCGTTTCGAATCGAGAGTTGCCAATCTTGACTCGAGATGGTCTTGACTTGGATCGATTCTTTTCTGAGTTACATGTTTTTCTAGGAATCGGGATCGGAGCTGAATCTGTGTTCATACTAACTATCTCTTATCAAGTACGACCATATAAAGTATACGGAAAATGATATCAAGAATACAGACAGAATTCCGGTTAAAGATGGGGACTAAGTTACGATCAGAAAATATGGTGATCATGAGCAGAATTCTACTCATTCGAACCTGATGTTCAGTTTTGATGGCCAGATAGTCTGGCCAGAACTGGAGTATTCGTGCAACCTTACGAGTATTGCTGCTGTCAACATACCTCTGTTTTCCGTGTACTGGCATATAAAAATTGATGGGCTGCATCATTGGGCTGAATATTCAGAATTTGAAACGTTTCGTTGTTGTGAAAAGTAGTGTTAGCGCCAATAAAAATGAGGGGCACCACGTTATCCTGACTTCTACACTAACCCAATGTGTCTTAATTTGAAACGTGTGCCCCTGATCCTAATAGTAGTCGAATTCACGAAAGATTTTACTATTCTCTGAGTACCAAATGAGTACCACTTTTTGCTGACTTAGTAAATCTGTTTTCTTCGTCTAAAAAGTCCAAAATCGAGGAACGAACTGTCTACATTGGAGATTGAATACCTGCCCAAAGAATGGAAAGTTGGACTACCCAGATCTGTTTAGTCCTGGTCAGATCCGATTGCACTCAATCAGATCTAAGATAATTGCCCAGAAGTTGCTCATGTCTAATCTGGCCTGTCCATACTAGACTATATCTTCTTATTTGCACCCGGAAAAATAAGTTCAAACCTGTCAGATTCGATCTGAATCTATGTATTTTCTTGGGATCTTCATTCCAATAAATTGTTGCTTAGAAACAACTAATTGCAATTTAGAAATGACCGATTTTGGCTATCTTAATAAGTAGATTGGTTCTGAAACTTTAACGTTGGGGTTTATTCCAAGAGAATACAGTTTACTTTAAGTTATATACATCGGAATACAAGTCGATATTCGGTCTTGGAGTAAGACTTGAGTTCGGAGTCCAACTTTAAAGAGAAAACAAAGCAAAAGAAAGGAGTCGTGAAACAGTATTTGCAGGGTCGACAGAGCAGGCGGATCTATCAGCGAATCAATACACCGACGTTGCTTGCTACCCGGTTTTTCGCCATTGCCTAGAAAAGCAGCGATGGCAGGTGGTTTGATTTTCTTTCGGGAATTAACTTGGTTGAGGCTTTTTATTTGACACGCCTTTCTTTCCGCGCAAGATGTATCGTGGTCCTCACAAATATCTCGTTTCAATTGAGAAACGGACATTTTTGCATTTTCAATCAAGAGTTGGCCAATCTTGACTCAAGAACTTTTCTTTCGCGTCAAGAGGATGCTTTCTTGACTGTAGGGTAATTCCGGGAGAGATGGCGCGTGCGGGAGAGATGGCGCACCCAAACTATCTAGAGTATTATGCATGCTATCGTTTCTTTCTTCAGTTTGTAGTAGTGTTTTGACGCATACGTTGGAAAGTAAGTGCGAAAAATTGTTTTCCGTATGTTTTTTTCAAGTGAAATGTCGTAAATAGTGATAATTTGCTTGGGAAACACGTAAAAGTTTTCTTTAACGTTATCTATTTGTTAATTATGCCTCGAAATTTTATTAATCCATGCATCGA
>JABFQM010000836.1:0-28048 GCA_022816865.1 Zelostemma sp. ZL-2020
TTTGTAAAAGAATGTCTCATATGGGCAATTCCGTTGTACACCGTCAAGGGCCTTGATGGGCTACCAGGAGTGTGCCCAATTTAATTTATTTCAGGTTCGCCCGGATATAACCCGATAAGTGCCCGATAAATAATTAAACGTTATTTCCATTAGCATAAGAAGTCTATTATCGAATGAATAGTGTTTCATTCTAAGGGAAAATTAATTACGTAGAAAAAAGATTTTTTTTTTTTTAATTTTTTTTTCCAACTACCAGGTGAGGGCCTTTAAGGGCCCCATCCGGGTATCCCCAATAAGGGTTTGCCCTACCAGGACCCAGACATAATCCGGGCTCGCCCGGTCATTTTCCCCGTAGGGCTATCATCTTCCATGCTGCCGAAATTAATTTGATTCTGACTATATTCTATCAAAGATAACGAAATCCATTTGCCGCTCTTCCAACTTAAACGGCAAAAGTAATCTTTCAAAGTGTTTCTTTGTGATCCAAAAGTTCTTTTTCGAATTTCAGAAACTTTCATCTGCAAAATCTTTGTCTTATTGAAAATTCTCTAATGTTGAAAAGTTAGATTGAAAGGAACATTGCGCACTGGTGAAATGATGAGATGTTGTAAAAATTGTAATAAAGAATCAACAAACTACAATAGAATCTCATAAAATACGATTTTTGCTGCAAACGACTAACAAAATGCATATTGCTTGAGCGTCGATACAATTTTTGGATGTTCATGTTTTACAATTACTTTAATTAACACTGTAACTGACAGTCGAAAGCATTAACATAACCAATGAAGCGTCATCTCTGCTCGGCTTGCACTAGTTAGAGCACTATGTTCGCATTATTTTCCTGCTCAAATGGATGAATAAATGAGTACTTCGTAATTCTCGACTACCAAGAACAAAGTCCAAGAACAAAATTTCTTGCAGTGCCGACGTCGGGAACGTAATTGAATTCAGTTTCATTTAGTTTCTTCATGTCCAATTTTTTATCCTCGTCAAACGAAAAATAAGAAATACTGGACCAATTAACTCGCCTTTTCGTACTCTACGTGACCGAAATTCAGCATCATCTTTTCGCAACACAATTAAGCTGTATACCAGAGATAATTTTTTCGATGTTATTCCGGACCATCGACGGTTCTAGGATAAAAGATCATTATCGGGGTGAGTTGAAGGACGCAAAAAACTATGTGCGACATTTAACGGAATCCCAGAAACTGCGATTTGGAATTGCCAAAAGAAGAACGTGAGAAACTGAAACAATATCTCAATGCGGGTGTAATTAGTTCAGTGGAGTGAAAACGAGGGAGAGGCAAAAAGAAGATTTATAATGACCGCACGAAGGGAAGGAATATCTGTGTCTTACCGCGTCCACGATCCTTAAAAAAGATTTCAGAAGTTGAAACTGAGTCGCGTTGGCCTGTAGCCATTTTTCATTCGGTAATACAGAAAAATAGTCCATCAAGCTTCGGACAGTAAAAGAGAAGAGGTCACTCTCCGGCGCGATAAAAAGTCTCTTAGTAGTTCTCAGCTCCATATTTTACAGTATCCTCGGTCATTGTGACGTTTTCAATCAACGCTTATCCGAGCTAAAATAAATTGCTCGGGAAAATGTCTTAAGTAATGAGAAGGATTAAGGGAGCGTTGAGCGGCAGATAAAAGCAAACACTAACCCATTTTTTAATTTTCCTAATTACGTTGATTAATTAATAAACGTTATCGTTTATTCTCTTTGTTGGTAATGGGACTTTTTTCTCAAATGCGCTTCCTTTCTCTCAACTATTCGCGATATTGCAGTGCATCGTCAATTAATTTACTGTTTTGATAGAGTAACCTTACTAGTACACTGTCCTATTAAGATTCTGTCGCGACATGACAGTGCGTTATTTATTGGGATATATTTCCTGTGGGTCACTGACGTAATAAGACAGACCATTATTCATTGCACGGCTTGCAAAAGGTCATCATCCCATTGTACGAAATACTGTCTTATCTATTTTACCACAAAAAATTACTGTGCAGTATTTCAAATCCAATTTTTTTTAGCTGCGGGTCTGAAATTTTCTACAGTCCGAAAAAGGTTTCGTTAAATTAAAAAAATTAGTTTTCTGAGTTAAAAAATCGCTCTTCTGTTAAATTGAAAAGAAAATTGAATTGAAGATCAACAGAACTTTAAAAAAATTATCACTGGTAACAATTTATTTAGACGTTTATTTACAAAATGAAAAGAAGAGCGGCATTCAATCTATCTGGAAAAGAATTTTTGAACGAATAAAGCGGAGCTTGCGAACCATTTTCATGAGAAAAACGATGCCTTGTTTCCGATGTACGAGTTATAACGCGGGTACGTTTTTCTCGTGAAATTGGTTTACAAGTTTTGCTTTTTTCATTTAGAAATATTCTAGTAGGTAGATAGAACGCGTCTTTCAACTTCAATTTTGATTGAACATGAAAACAATTGTATAATCAAAAATGTTTTTTACGATTATATTTGCCTCTCAATTTCATCGGAATTCGATCGATGCGATACTAATATGTAGCTATTGCGGCATTGCAGTTTCAATATTTTTCAATCAAATTCATAAACTTTAAACGTCAACAGTGCTATAAGTTTTGTAAAAAATATAAGCAATATTGTTTCCGCAAATATACGTATAAAATTGGCATTCACATATGGAAATTAATGCGCAAGATCGAGCCATCAATATTACAGATTTAATAAACGAACGCTCCACTTGGTGGTTAAGTGGCAAAGGACAAAGTCATCATGTAGTTTGTCACACACTGCAAACGCCGACCTGAGAAAGTGTATATAATAGAGGCAATGATGTGCCGTGACCATGACCATCCATCAATCTACGGCAGGCACAGCCCCAAACCATTTCTCCCCTGACGTTCAATACGTTCTGACACCAGGAAACAATTAAGCGACGGTGTTAATGCAGCGAATCATGGGACGTAGAAAATTATTTCAGGAAAAAACGGGAATGTGTTTTTTGCGAATTAATGGAAACTAATTCCAGAAACTAGAGATAACAAGTTGTGCAGATACTGCAACGTTCTCTTGATATTTTACGTTGCAAAAAATGTAATGAAACTGAACAAACATCTACTTACGTTGAAATATACTAAATACTGGTATTACGGAAATATTCATGGATTGTAGTTTCATTTATGTTAATTTTATGTGAATATTAGTCGAATAATGAAGTTTTATTTCACAATGTCGAGAGTAACGAAAGATTTAAAACTAAATAACAAATGTTGACTCACTTCCGTTGTTCTAGTACATCAAATAAAAGCAATTGAGGTCGTTTTTCTGCTACAATGCAAACAAAAAGTAACGCTCCGAGGATTCATGGCGATGTATCGGCGCAATAGGATTACGCGCGAAGAAGTGTTGTGTGAGTCTGTACTCAAAACGAGGTTACACATAGAAGAGCTCTATGCAGACACGCGCATACCATGAAATTAATTCACCGATACGTCAAATCGTTCACAATTTTTCATAATTCTTGCATACCTATTTCTATTATAAGACGACCAAGAAATTCGATATTATTTTTAAAATATCCGCGAAATGGCCCTCTAAAACCTGTTAGTTTTTTACCAAAATCTCGAAGAAAATGTCGAAGCGTTTGTAAACTATAAGAGAAACAAAGTTGCTGACTTTGATTAAAGTTTTCTTTACTTCAAAACGACTGATATTCTTTGCATTGCGCCATTAATTAGGGGTATATGTTATTTATAAAAAATGCGAACTTTAAGCGTTTCTTTCAAAAGTACTACCTTAAGTCTTTTTCTTCTGCCTAAAAAAAATTAAGCTTTTTCGAAAAACATGAAAAAATCATTTGTACACTTGAAAGTGATCTTATTAAAGTATTCAAGTAATACTTCACTATCAACAAAAATTCATGTTGTGCAAAGAAGCAATTCTAAGACAGTATAACTACAGTTGATCAATTCAATTCTCCTAATGTGCCACTGCCAGGAATTAGTGAGCTAGATATACTAACGAGACTATTATCTGCAGTAGCAGGCGCTGTACCCTATTCGTTCGTGTGCTAATATTCCTTTCCATTGAATGAATTAACGATTGTCTCAAACTGACTGAAGCTTTAGACAATAAAGTTTGCACGGCATCTCAGTCTTTTTACTTAACAATATTTTCTCGTATTTTACGCATATTAGTGACAAGCACTATCTAATTTGAGATAATTGCAATTTATCGTAGCCTTAATAGAATTTTACGAAAAAGCGCGTGAAACTATTGATCGAGTGTCCGGATCGTAAAAGCGCTCGACGAAGGGTCCTAGTGTTCTCCACACTGGGAAATTTTATGATGGAAACAAAACTGACGACACTTGCAAACAAAAAATACTATCATACGCGCATCATTCAGACGGACAATTTTTCTTACTATATTTTTTGTGAGACCCGTGATTCGTTTAATAAAAAATAAAAAGTCCAATTTTTTCTCCCTTCAAAACCCATGTTTTTTTAAACATTTATCGCCAATGAACTGTATGCAATAATTCTCGCGTAGAATTATTTTAAACATCATAGCGATGCTCACGAGTGCATATTTTTTCATTCTTCCATTTATTTTTAATGATAATTCAAGTTGAATCAAAACCCGTGTTTCGCAAAGTTTGCGGAAAAAAAGTATCGAGGGAACTTTGATTTGAGAAAACTTGAAGCGACAAAGTTTCTCCATATCGTTTGAGGAAGCTTTTCTGGGAAGTTGGAAATGATCGAGTCAGAATTATAGACGCTAGCGATTGTTGTTTAAAATTGCTCGATTGTTACGGTGCGTCAAGTGCCGCGTCAAGCGACGTCAGGATAGCATGTTAATCATTTCATCCTTTTTTCGATGAAAAATATAATATTTATCCATTGTTCATTACAATTATTATAAATTTTTTATTCAATGTATCGTCGACAGTTTGTCATGAATAATGTTTTGTAAAAATTTTTTAATGACACTGATTCAAATTTTGCATTATTTTTATTTATAATGTTTTGTTAATTTCGACAAAATCGGTATTCTGTTGAATTCAACAAAATCTTTTCTTTAAGTACAGTCCAAGCGAGTCTCGCTATCCGAGATTTTAAGAGACTCAATCAGTCTCTTGAAGTTTCGTATTCCGGTACCACAGTTTCACCGAGTCTCGCTTTCTAAGATTTTAAGAGACTCCGCGGGTCTCAAAAAATCTCGCTAGTGGCACAGAAGGAGACTGATTTTGAGACCTAATTTCTAATTTTTTTTAAGATCCGAAAAGTTTTCCCCAAGATCTATTCAAAGTAAACCAATTGTTCACTTTTTCTTGAATTTCCAGTACTTTAGAATGCAATGTCCATTGGCATAGTCGACGCTGCATTAAATTGTCCAATGTTCCTTTACCAAGTATTATTTTACTCGACATCTAGCATTGTTCCTTTCGTCGGAGAATTGAATCAGGAGTTCATACGTATTCTCATTTATTAAATAATTCGCGAGTGTAAAGCTTCTCGAGAGCACTGAAAACACGAAGCCGGAAACAGGCGGAGCCCAATTGAAATGCGAAGGGCTGCTGCAGTTTTGGGTGCATTATTAATGTTAAGAGTCTTCTGTAACACTATACTTGAAATCATATTTCGGATGAAAGTAACTCTAATGAACACAGCCAATTTTCTACAATTGAATGATTCTCTCAGTTCAGAAACTTCAAATAACAAGAAGAAAACATTTTTTAATCACATATTTATTCCAGAATGCAAATTGAAAACTATAATAAAGCAATGCTAAAAGTACTATAAGTTAGATTTCAAGATATTTCGATGTTTTAGCAAAAATGTTAACATTTACTACACGTCATTCAATGTTAAAAGAGATCTTCCTACTTTTGGAGGCGGAGTCAATACTCACGCGTCAAAACGTTTAAATGGAGAGGTAAGATACGTAATATCAACGGCCTACTTATAAAGAGAAATCTGGACATTGATATATCTTGAAAAATGAAACATTAGCTCAGAAGTTCCGCTTTTATTCATGAATATTCTTCATGAAAGTAAAAAATGCAGCCAATTTTTTCATTTGTCAATGAAATATCAAAATTCTTGTTATTGCAAAAAACGTTTTTGGAGGTTATATGGACCACTCAGCTCCTCTTTGAAGACTCTTAATAACTTATATTCGCTTACATTCGCTTACATCGACAATCTGGCAAAATAATTGAGATAAATCGACTCAATTGTACCTAATGAGCGTAATGAATGCTTCAGTTCGAAGTACTGATGAGTTTCGTTCATCATATTAACGTAAATTCTAGAAAACTGATAGCTGAAAGTTGATAAGTAAAAATAATCGAGTTCAAAGACGATCAATGAAATATATCATTTGAGGACCTTTTTGCAAGAACGACTTAAGTCGAGTGAAGTTGTTCTTTAATTTTCTTTTCGAATTTTATCGTTAGCACACGGACCGACTTAAGTCGTTCTTGCAGAAAGGTCCTCATTTATCTTATAGCATTATAATAAAAATAATTACTCTGCCGAAATCCGCACCTTATTTGTATCTTAGAATGAGTTACATTGATCGTCGTTTAAAACATCGTCATTTAAAACATCGTCTCATTTGAAGATGCTTGACCAGTCACATATTAGTAGTACCTACATTTTTGAGAGTTCTCCGAATCCAACTGTTTGTCAGGTTACAAACAGTTTCGAATAAAGACACCATGTGACACCATGGGACCCTTAAAACGTTTTCACTCGAAATACAAATGGAATATCGACGGAGACACTTCTTTACTCGCAAAGTGAGGACGTGAAATATCTCAAACATCGCAAATATGAGGAAAAAATATCTTAAAATGTGACACTTATTTTTGCAGTGTCAATACAAATTCAAATTGATGTCTCATTGAAGTACATTAAAAATGCTTGCAATTGACAATAATAATTTTTGTCATCTTGTTCTACTATTTTGACTACAACACTGAATTTCTAAGATTTAATTATTTTGAACGAAAGTTTAAAACATCAGTGGCAGAAAGGTTCTTTGAGAAAGGAACTTTAGGTGTGACGCAGCTTTTCGCGCACAATGACGTTATTTGACTCGGTGAGCTCATCGCATCATTAACCTAATTAAGCAGCGAAAGCTTGATAACACGCGATTTTTACTTTATGAATTAAAGTGATATGAGAGATCGTTGAGTTACACAATTTTGCAACAGAAAGACGAAAAGAGAAGCATTTGTCACTAATTACATGAAAATGTACGAGATTCGAGAAAATATTATACTATACATATATATGCCATACGTGATTAATTTTCTGCATAGAGAATAAATCAAATTTGGCTCGGAAGTCGATTGAAATATTGCTTTTTTGTTTGTCAAAGTATCATTGTTTAATTCAATGTTTCTTGCGACTAAATAAAGTCTCTACGACAAAACCATTGTTTCACTTGTGGCTGTAAAAAATTAGTATCGAACCAAGTTAATTTACCTACAGGTTTTCAAGCTAAAAGGGTTACTCACCTCGCCAATCCAATTTTATCGCTAAATACGACAGGAATTTCAAAGATACAGCTTTCACGGCATCTCTTTTCGTCCATAAAATAGCTACCGACGATCACATCATTAATAACGTTAGGTATGATAACATTATTTTATGCTTTTGCTCCTCAAATATCTTTGCGTTAAACATTATTATTTTGCATTTTACCATAATTTCAGTGTTCTATAACGAAATTTTAACGAATACTCCACTCAATTAAAAATACTTTCAGCATATTTCGTAACTTCTTGGAAAGCAGACTATGCAAATTTTATGTATCATCCTGAAACTTTATGATCTTCTAAAATATTACGATAACATGTGTTTTTGTTGTTTTATCATTTTAGTGAGTTCACAGTGTACATAAAAGCTTTCCGATATCTGTTAAACTCTTTTTTCATTCAAATGGAAAAAATCTAAATCAATGCATTTGATTGATTTTAATAAAACATGTTATAGTAGTATTCCATGGTAACCGGATAAAATATTGTATTTTTTTCTGTAAATTGTGCACGTAGAAATCAGCGGTAGTACGTGATGTCAGAAGTAAATAATTTAACGTCATAGTGATCGTAAATCGTAAACGCATCGTATAGTTTCCGCACGTGATCAATTTCATACCATAGTACAGCAACAGCTTCACAAAGATCGCACAATATGTACAAAACATAAAGTTGCAATCTATTTACTTGAAAAGCTAAATGCGAGGCAGTAAAAGTGTTATTCTTTGTTGTCAATTTTTTATATTTCGATATATAAGAGCTTTTGTTCAATAGATTGTTTTTTATGTCCAAGCAGATTATTATAGCGGTGTAACAAACTTGAATGTATAATAAATGTGAAATATTATTTCATTCCTGATTACATTTGTTTTGAATCATCAAACAATCAATATTGCCGTTTTCATTCACGCCTGTCTCGTATATCATTTCTGAATGAATAATTGTCACTATAAATTACAAAAAATTGTTATGCTCCCAGCATTCGAGTGCTGAATCAAATAATTGTTTAACGAATTGGTTTTTCACAGGAAACGCGTTGCAAATGTCATTCCAGATAAAAATGCTTTCAAAACATGCATGTCAGTAACCTCTTATTTTATTTTCCAATGCTTTCAGCGCTTAAGCACTTTTTCTCCATCGAACAACCTAAGACTGACAATCAATACAACTTTTCCAAAACTTTAGACTGTGTTAAGAACGTAAAATTGGAGGATTACAGACTAATCCAACATCGTCAAAAATGGCTCTACCTCCATACTACTTTTTAAATAACTTTTCTCCTCACGTCTTATCACTGATCATCCCCGTAATCTACCTCTTTCGAATCCTTAAATCCTGAGACAGTGATAGAACCTAAGGAATTAGTCTGGAGAATAGGTACCTGGTAGGATTAATGCAGTTAGGTTTTGTCAGGCAGAGAACATTTCATGGATCATCATGAAGAAAATAACTTGGAGGATCAACCTCGGCAATCTACATTTACAGACTGCTTACTCCTATCGTTCGCTTTTATTGCAGAAGGGATGTATGCTTGAGCGAACATGGACGCGTTTCAAAGCTGAATTTTACGTCTGATCTTGGACAATTGCACATGAATGCTCAGTTTCTGAGATTTTCTATAGAATGAAAAGTCTATTTGAAACGAAAACACCTTTGGTAATTCTTGAAAGACGTGCAGTTTTTTCCTTTTTTAACCAACCCGTACATTCTGGACGGCATTTGAATACGATTTTTATGCAGCTGCAATCCTTAACGTTATTCCGACCTACAATTTTCACATTTTTTTTCAATTTAAATGTAGAATTATATGCGGAATTGGATTCTCAACACAAATGGCTCAAAATATAATGTTTTATTCATTTTTTACACTATTAAGCGAAATCCGGAAATTAACATAAGCTTAACAAATGAAGAGAACAGTGTCATTCTATGTATAATTTACTTGGTAGAACGCAGAACATTCACGAATAACAAGAGCAAAATTTGGAAATGATTTTCACGATAAAAATGAGCGGTTTTTGATGTGGGAATCACAACGATGTTCAAATGGATTTTTGCATTTTTCAATCGAACACATTCTACTGGGTAGATAGAATTCTGCTGCTTCCTTCATTTTTTCAATTAACAATTATTCGATCTAATTTTTGCAGTATCTTTGATATCTCTTCCAAATTTTGAACAATAATTTGTTATTCATTAAAAATCTAACTAAGAGCCAGATTGAATTTTTGAAATGTAAACTATTGTTCATATTTAATATCCAAACATCCATCCAACAGATTCGTTCCTCATATCTTCCTGAGTATATAAAAAACATGGAATCGATTCATCAATAGACATCCCGCTTAACATTTGAATGCTGGAAAATATCAAAGATAAAGTTTCAAGTTTGAAGTTTCAAGAATTCTTATTTCACAGCTTCACAGTCGCTTTAGAAACGTTGAACAAAAGCAGCTTCCGAGCACTTTTACAAAAATATTTTTTCCCCAAGTATAGAGGAGTGTTTTTTCAAATAAAAAATATAAGCAATTAAAGTTGTGTGTATTTTTCTCGAATACGTATTTTTATGTTGCCAATTAGCCACAGTTCATGCCAAATCCTTTCGCGTGGTAAGTTTCAATTGAATTTCTCAACCGAATTCGATTCCACGTTTGTAATCATTGCCATTGTTTAAGATTAGTTCATCTTAAAGATGTAATATAGAGAATTTTGTAGGAGTTCCTTGTGATGTGTTTAGATGACGTAAATTTGCATGAACATAGTCCAGGTGTAACTCAATTTGTTGCAGAGTGTGTGTACAATGCTCGCCGCCTTGATACTGAGAATGAAGGTCATTGCTCATGCAAGTTTAGCAGTCTGTTAGCAGACGAACTTCCTCACGTTTATTCATACGAAAAATCTGCTACGACGTGACGAAAAATACTTTTTCATGGATTCGCATTTTCCTCCGTTTCGCTAAAAAGTTTCACGGAATATTTTGGTGAAAGGATAGACGGAATTTTTTGTTGGAATTTTCTTTCATGTGCCCTGATCGAACTAATCAAGCCTGCATCTTTGATGCACTCCTTTGCAGCGTGAAATGTGTTGGCATACATCATAGCGATTTGATTCGATTTCTCTGGATTTCAAGTGCCTTAATTGTAGTATGTGGAAATAATTTATCTCGGTCTAGCCAAGCTATGTTTTCGCATCGTCGATGAATGCAAACACAGCAAATTTCACGTACTCGGCCATTTCACAGGGCAAATATTTATCATGATATTCATCGAACTATAATTTTCTCGCGCCGAACGAAAATCATCGTTACAGCAGCTCGTAAAAATTACGTTTTCGCGACACAACTCGTTGAATTTATTGCATTGTTCCAGACGAACAAAAAAATGTAAATTGCACCCAACTGCTAAGCATTTTATGGAAAAGTTTGTAGGAACGAGAATTTTTGCCGCTAAAAACCAGACCATGTGCCTTTATCTTAACTTGTTCACTGTCACAAAGTGACTCTTACGCTGATGAGTAAACTTTTTATGAGCAGTAAACTTAAACGTGTATCAAACCACCTAAGCTCCGAGGTGTAGTATGTGCAATCCACCGTAGGAAATTGCCTCTGTCTTCTAACTAACGAATGGATCGGTGTATGCTCGAGATGCACGAGCCATTAATCCAGCACTTTTTAAGAACGTATATCCGATGTGTCGATTTATTCTCGCTTTTTAATTTCATCCAATTCAATTTCTCGGTCGGTTCCTACATCTTCCGACGATTAACTACTTGAAAACGATTTGTAAACGTGAACGAATGTAATGTTACTCCGTCTCGATGACCATGGGATAATTTACACTTAATTTGAATCTCGATAACCATGGGATAAATCACACTTAATTTGAATCTTTTTAATGAACGGATTTAAACCCTCGCTTCTTAACGTGAACTGAATCTGCTCTTCATTAAGAAGAACGTAGATTAATGGAAACAAAAAGAGAAAATGATTATCTTAGCAATGAATATAGTACGAAGAGATAAAAAGATTCAACTCAGCATGATCGCATCTTGCAGTTTAGAAACATTTTAGTAAATAAATGCCCAAGGAAATAAGAAAGAAGTCATTTTTTAAAATATTATCGGATGCAGATCATTCAACTTAAATATAAATCCTGCTCTCAGAACGCTAGAAATTCCCTGAAACTGGGCATGTAGTGAAATTCCAGAAAAATGTTTCGGTTTCCAATAAAAGAAATCCCGAGCCTTCGGCAAAGCCTCAATTTGCAACCCTCTATAAAGAACACCATTTCACTCAACTTTAATGTCTTATTGAGAGAACGTTTCTTACGTGATGCGACTATATATATATTCATACTAAAAGTAATTTAGTCAAGGAGCTCTGCTTAAAATCTAAATACATACTCGTCCTTTCATTAGATTGAGGGGACAAAATTGGCTAAGATTTAATAGAGCTACGACGAGCAACGATTTTCCACGACCGCAAAAACCTTCTTCTCTTCGTTCTATAATAAATTGCACCCGCGTAAAGCATATTTTAGCCCCTTCTCAAGATTTAGAAGATCTATCTCATTCTGCAAGAGAAATACACAAGAGCCCTTTGCATATTTTTCGAGGAACACGCTTTACCTTGCCAAAAAAAATGTATAACCCCACAAAGCCGTGTGCAGATTCCGTAGACTATGGAATAAGTCACGTCTCTATATTATACGTGCATGGCAGAGGTTACTACGTAAGTCGACCGAGTCGATTTTGTTCAGGACCTTTGCACTCCAAGTGCATCCGAATAAGGGAAAAAATGAGCCTCAAGAGTTCGTTAAACTTTCATATATCCCAGCGATTATTTTTGTGTTAAAATCGTGAAAGGATAAAAAATTTTGCTTTTCTAGAAACAGATCTTGAAACATGCAAAGAAATTAAACGACTAAATTCATTAAAAAAATATACTAATCGTAAAACAAACTTAAGCGCATCTTCACGTTGAGTAAACAGCATTTCTACTCACTCTGATATTTTTCAGTTGCACTATGCTTTCTAGTTTAAATAAAGCAACCATTTCGTCTGGCTATTCAAAATAAAAATGGGATTCTGCTTTCGCGGGTAATATGTAAAAAGCATTACGTTTTTTATCACTCTACAAGTGCTTCTGCCAGTTAATGAATTTATTTCTCAGCATGGATAGTTTAAATTTTGTTAATTAGCTACGCGTGAAGCAATAGCTGGGCCATATAAAATCTCGTTTCAAAATGCAAAAATAACTGCGAGAAACTCCGATTTCATTACTTCTTGTAGCTGAACGCATACGAGATTGAGACGAAAAAATGCATGAAATTGTACAGAATTAACGTTACAAGGACTAGAAATAATTGCAACGATTGAGCCGATTTTGCTCGCAACCTTCGAATCCCTGGTGCATTCGAATAAGGGGAAAAAACCAGAGATCACTTTTGCATTGAAATCGAATGTAATTTTTCGAATTTAGTATAAAATCAGTATTTTCACACAAAAGCGTGATATTTCACGTATGTTCAATTGACATGGAAAAGTAATTTTCCGTAGTGCATTGTATACTTTTTTACTTTTTCCAATTTGATGCAAAAATTTTCGCAGTAGTAGCGCCCGACTATGGTCAGGCATTATTACTGCGAAATTGAGTTCATCCATGTGTTCTGAAACAATCGAGCTATTCTATTGGAATAATTTTTACATCAAACCATATCAGAAATTATTTATTTTTGGCAGTTCACGCCTTTGGAAGATCCAAACATTCGCACCATGATGTTTCCTGAATAACGCACTTGGCTACATGTGTTATTACATAAATGTCACAAATTTATGTCAACGCTAGATTCGATTTTCGGATCGTATTATAGATGTTCGATTGTTGTTGGTTTTGCATGGGTTGCTGCGATGCCAACAATCATGCTAAATACCGGATTTAGCTCGACGAATGACTATTCGATGATTTCCCGCTGATGCAGAGCGAATGTGGTAGCAATCGTATGAAAGGTCGTGCAGGTTATCCGCTAAATTATCAAGGAAACCACATCGATAAACCGAGTACTGTTTAATTATTACAGAATGCTTTTTGGTGGATTTCTGCAGACTAACGATAATCGTTCCTGCTCCTGTCGGCGCCCAATAAAGCTCTTCTACTCAATAATCCGTCGCACCAAATCTTCCGGCGAGAAGAATCGATCGCATTTACTCTGGGCGCAGTTGATGTTTAACTCTTGCCAATAGTACCCGTGAATACCAAAATTATACCGCAACGGTGTGAAAACCACATAAGATTAATTATTGATTTTTCATTGGTTTTCGAAGCACCAAAGGAACCAACAATGCAACAATTCAGTACAAAAAGAAAGAATGGCGCGAGGTTGTAAAATCCATGTCAAAGGAATCAAAGTTTTTGTCCGTTTTTAATTACTTACGAAATAAAACTATTCAATACACAACTTTCGAAATGCGACAATGCTTTTAAAAAATCCTGTCAAGCCCAAATTCAATGTGATACGTTTCGTTGCGGTCACTTTGTACCGATTTATCGCGTCTACCGCTATACCGTAACGCGTATGTATCCAGTTTCCGATGCCAGGCTTGTCTTCCATTTCATCATCAACAAATAAAACGTCAGCAGCCATGCCATCCATCCTCCAACTTCATTCGCGATAAAACGCGTTTTCGGAAATCTCGAGATTACGTGATACGTCAAAAGTTTTCACAGTTTTCATAAACTTCGCAATGGCGCCATTACATCGATCCTGCGGTGATTATAACTTATCTTACTGACGCCATTCTCCATTGCATCCACTGCAATTACCGCATTTTTTTCTTAAAAGAATTATTTCCACGTAGACTTGAGAAAAACGACGCGTATAAAGTAACCGTAAAAGAGGCCAACGATGCGCTTGAAAAAAAAAATTAAGATTAAAATTGGCTTGAACAATTACGTAACGCTAGTTGAATAAACTTTTCCGTTGTACATATAATTCCGGCCAGGCTCACTACAGTACTACGTTGTAATTTGTCCTATAACTCAAACGCAATAGCCTGGCAATGCTGATATCTGCACAATTATACGAACACGATGCGAACGTATTACCCGGCACAATAAACTTTGCCCTAATGAATCTCTATGTTAATTTCATTCCAATGTCACAGCGCACAGTTCGAATTTAACATGAGAAGCTAAATAAATATTTTCTACTCGGAGTTATAACAGCCAACTGACGAAAAACAAATAACGTTGCAGAATTTCCATGACTAATGTTTTCCCGGTGTCTGAACATTGGGGGAGATTACTACTGTGATTATACTGGACGCTATCAACATCGATTATATAACGGTGATTTTTGTGCTTCAGATGTGGATTGAATCCGAATGGTGAAATGAATTGTTTTTAATAAGATTCAATTAAAAAAGTGTTGCAGTAGATATGCTCGATTATTGTCGGACGTGTCTTAAAAAAAAACATTTCGCAGCTATGTCTGACCGTAGTCGGGCATTACTAATACACAAATTTGCGGGCATAATTGAAATGGTGAAACGCTTTTAGGAAAATATGAGTTTGGCAACGTTTACTTGATGAATTCATCGATCAGTTTGAGGTCTAGATGACATTTACAGTGGGAATTGGTAATTAACCATTGCAGTTCAGTCACGAACGAAACATTGGCAGAGACCACTACCCCGAGACAAGACAAAACAGTTTTCCTCGTGGCTTCTTTTTTGGTCTTATCCTCAACAAACCAAACTTCGATCAGTAGAATGGACCGGAATTCACTATATAGAAACGAAATTCTCGACAGATACGCTTTGAAAGATTAAGTTGGAGAAGGATTAAAACAAACAAAAAATTGAGGGCTTTGTTTGTTTTGACAAAAGTCTTTTAAATTGAAATTAATCAAGTTTTTTTTACGAGCAACGTTATTTTTGTTTAGAAGAAATTCATTAAACGTTTTAATAACAATTCAGCCTTTACCTGTAGAGACTTTCAGTATAAAAACGAATGAAAAGCGCAACTACGCAGCCAAACATTGAATGATACATTTAACGAGGTATTAAACTTTTAACTACTGAGAAGAATTAACCTGTACGTATCTTACGAGACTCGGGATCATGTGGCGCAGTTAAAGGGTTAAACGAGCAGCTAGTCACGATCAGACTGGCGTGAATTATGTTCCTTTAATGTCAAGTTTAATCCGGCCAGATTCTCTGGCAAAAGCAAATAAAAATTAAACTTTACTGCATCCGGAACGTCGCATTCTGCTGTTACGACTGTTTCATCCAAGCCGAAACTTTTTTTAGTTCGAATATTTTCTACATGCCAAAAAGTTTCCTTTGTTCAAGCCGCTGTGAGCCGCTTGTTCTTTACTTGTTACATTTAATTGGGTAAAGTCTGCTAATACAACAAAAGTGACTCTATATAAGAGAAAAAGTACACACGAAATTCACTTCTTCATTCGAGGGGAAAACTCCTTCTTAAACTGAAAATATTCTATTAAATATTTAAGATACACGCTAAAGAAAAACAATGATGTATCATGCAAATACACAGTGACGTTACATATTCTGTACATGATGAGTTTGATACGGTTGAATATTTCATTTGAAGCAGTACATGAGAGAATAATAACATTTTTTCAAAGATAAAAGACATAAACCCGGCAGGAAAATCAGCATTTTTCGATATTAGAAACATTGTAAGGCAAAACAGAAGCAGATTTTTAAACTCCTTAAAAAATGGACATGACGGATGAATGATTGATATTTTCACTGAAAAACTCGACTAAATCACGTTTTTATTCAAAAACTGTATTGCCAGAAATGAACATTTAAAATCAATATTATTTCAACAGAAATCAAATCACATGCGTTGTGAAGCTGGCTTATGTATAATTCAAAAAACAATTGATTACGTTTTTCGTATTCCCTACTTCGAAATATTGTCAAGTTTCCTTCTAGGGCTAAAAATTTTCCAAGTTTTCATAAATTAAAACTTGTCACGCAACGAATTAAGTCGCTTGCGTCAGTAATGTGCACGCATTTTTTTCAAATAAGGACGTGATCCCTATTCAACATTGGTCCTGATATTCCATTCTCCCCTACTGGAAATTTTTATAATTAATTGTAGACTCGAACAAATCTGAACGGCACGAAAACGTATATTCAATAATTCGAATAATCCAGCCAGGGATAGCAAGCAAATAACGCCGGTTTTAACGCTTGCGGCAAAGTGACATTAAATATTGGACAAACTGTGATGTTACTGTAATATTCTTTCAACAAACGTAGCATTCGCGAAGTAGAGATAAAAATCGTTTATTGGAAATATGTTGGTACGGAAAAAGATACATGTTTTGTATTGTTACGGAGAGGAGACTCATTTGCATGTGGCCTGAAAAAAGTTTTCTTTTTTCAAGCGATAATTAACGAGGCAAATTCTCTCGATCGATCAATAAACAATCGGCACCCGAAGGGTTAAAATTATTCCTCCCATGTTTCTTAAGCCATCCCCGCAATTCGAAGTTCCATAATAGTGCCGTAAAAAGTTTCTTTAGAAATATTTGCCGTGCCCTCACTCCCTTTCTTCGCCCGCGCACAAGGAAAGGTTGAAAGGTCTTTGCGTCTTCGCATAAAGAACCACGTGACAGCTGCCTAGGCAGTACTAATTATAAGTCTCATTCTCTTTCCTCAACTTGCTGAAAGAAGCGCGGGCATCAGCCGCCATCCTACAACGATTCCAACAAACCTCGCTCTCTCTCTTTCTCTTTCTTTCCTCGAGTTACAGATTCTTCCTTCTCTCGTTTTTTTCACCGTGAAAATAATACGACGTGTCGTCGACTCGTTTCTGCATGCTTTTGTTTTCAATACGCCGCGTCGGGAACGTAGAAAAACCGAAGAAATTAAATATCTTCGTTCTGGCTGGGACGCACGTGAGTAAGAGCATGTTCGATGATATTACAAAAATTGAACGTGACGAAAATACGACGAATCAAAACTCCATCATGGGATTTTTGAAAAATCAAGAATTGGGGCAAAAGTTGCGCTTTTGGGGAGTTCATCAGGCGTAATTGAAACGATGAAAATCATTCAGGATCGTTGCGGCATGGGTAAGTAATTATTAGCAAAAAAACGCCGGGTTGAACGGTGGGCTATTATTTCCTGAGTTTTGTAACCACGTACTTCATTCTCGGAAAGCCTCGTATTTTAACATTAACGAATTGCAAAGAACCGGGGACAAAAAGCCGCCTCCACATTATAGTATGTAATTTTCATGATGACTTTAAAATCGTTATTCGCCACAGCCTTTTCCACGAAAGCGTCGCGTATCTCAGTAATATTTTATCACGCTCTTAGGGATGTTATTGTGGACGCCTTTTGCCGTGCCTGAACGCAATAATTTCATGAGCTCGCCAGGTCGAATTTACGACGACGTTCGGGGAAAGTGCAGAATCTGAAAACAACACATTGGTCGAAATTTCAGGGAGAAGAATAAATTGCGCGCACAGCGAAAAACAGGCGATGCCTCCTGGCTCGTGAACGCTTCCCGGCCAACCGGGAGAACCGGGAAAAACTTATCCTGGAGCCGAAATGAACAACTGGGTTAATCTGAAATGTCAACCGGAACTTGAATCGTATAAGCTCGGAAACGTGGGGATCAGGTGGGCGGTGAAGAAGAAGGGGAGGGAAGACGAACATGAAGAGATAACCAAGCCGTAAGAGAGCACGTTTCGAAAGCCTTGTAAGTCAGCAGCCAAGAAGCTCGTAATTAGAAGTTGCGTTGTACGAACACGACAAGATTTTCAAGAGCTTGATGGAAGGATGATGAAGTCGAGTTATCCGAAGAACTATGCGGACGATTTTTCCCCAGATTCCTAATCGAAGATCGTACAATGCGCGTGATCACGCGACTCTCGTGTTTAATTATAAGTCATTCGCCGGAGAAATTTGGAAAAATTAATCTGGGGTTGATCAGGCGTGTTTCACAATCTCTTGTGTAATACTAGAATTCAATTATGTTATGGCGCGAATTCTGGAAAGTAAAAAGGATGAAATCCGAAACGACTGGATACGAGGGTGAATGGCTTCATCAAATATTTCCAAGTAGGTAATTTTGCTCCATTTTCCCACCCACATTCTTTGTCGTCGCTGTAGTATAAGAAGGTTGAAAAGATATTGAACGACGAACAAACTTGTCCGAATAATTTCGAAAAAAGTCGGCTTCATCGAACCTCTTTAAATCCAATTATCATCATGTAGTGGAAAATAGCGCCTCTTTCCTTCCGAGCAACGTAGTTTAAAACGCTTTCAGTCCGTCGAGAGCCTCGTCTCCGGGGTATTTTACCGCAAGCTCGTCATCCTCCACGAGGCCAATCTCTTTGGCATGCTCGAACAACCCTTGGGCTACGCATAGTTTTACAAATATTCCATTCTTGTCGCCGGCTGGTTTATATTCAACCACGACAAAAGTTATCAGAATCGCGTAAGAATTGGGTTGGCACATTAAAAAAACCGAAGAAAAATCAAAGCGCGATCTTGGCGAGCCTTTATGCTTCGTAATAATGGGAATTCTCCCAGACTCGAAGATCAAAAGATACTTAACCTTTTCAGAATGCAAATCGTCAGGAGCTTTGACGCTCCGATAAGACTTTAAAGAAATTATGCCCCGGGCTCTTCAAACATTATCGGGAAAATTAATTAGTTATTCCTGCTAGCGATGTGGAAAAGGCGGGACTAATGTATATTGATGAGCGAATGAATTAGAAACTTATCAATAATATAAAACTGAATTCGTCTATGAACATGTAAACGGAATGCGATGAAGCATAATTTCAGCTCCGATATTCCAATGGAGCGAAATTATGACTTTGTGTTATGCCAAATTATGCAGCAAGCGAAATTCCATGATCATCCCTTGCACAATGCCAAGTCCGCAATATTAAATTACGACACAGCACTGCAATTTTTATAACCGTCATTTTACGTTGCTGCTTGAATCTTTTACGATATGTTGCGAGTAAGCATTCGAGAATTTTTTAAATTGTTGAGGAAACTTGGGTGGTTTGACCGGATTTGTGAATTGATCAATATGAAAAGCTGAAGGTTTGTTTAAAATAATGCGCAACTTTGAAAATACAAAGTTAAATTATAATAACTGAATAACATTAATTGGGATTATAACATACTTTATTAGAATTACCTGAAGATCACGGAGAAATTCATATTATTTGGTGGTGCACTAAAACAACTGATACAGTGCAGTAAATCGGTCTGAACATTCAACGTCTTATAACTTTAATATACACAAAGTTAAATCAGCACCCCTGACACAAGACTTGACTCAGTGTAATTGGTTCTTATTCATAGTCAAACGGCTGTAACTCAAAAGCGCACATGCACCTGTATTTCGATCACTCATAAGCGCACAAGTCGACCGCTCATAAGCGTACAAGTCGCCCGCTCAAAAGCATACACCGACATGTACGATGGGAACGAAATTTATTATAAGCTACGACCATACCAGATTGGACAGCCAGTTCTCGTCCATTGCTAAAAGCAGGTTTTTATGTTCACTTTCCTGCAGCAAATACATAATGTAACAAATATACAACCAATAAATAATGTAAACAAACATGTGAATAAAATATTCAAAGTAAAACTTTATATTATATAAACAACCTAAAGCGATAGGTAAAGCTTAATCTTAAGTAGGGACTATCAAACACCGCAATTATCACAACTGCACTAAGTACACTAAAACCCCGCAAGTTGAAATGTCTGGGGGCTCTGTTCAACTTGCGAGTAACGGATTATACCGTCCAATCCGCAGCTTAGGCCTTTAAATTTAGGGCCGTATTCAAATGGAGCGGGTACCCTTGTGTGTCTCTGTTGAAGCAAACTCTGGCACTAGTGCCTATGTACGGTACTGGACTGAAGCTCGAGCTCGAGACCTTTAATTGAGCGAACGTGCTTCGACCGCGAGCGAAGGGATTATCGTTCCAACTTGCGGGAATGCAACTTGCGGGGTTTCAGTGTATGTACTACAAAAGTGATATTTTAATTTTTGTTGTAATAAGGCAGAAACAATTTCTAAACGTTTTAAAATACAAAAATTTTGATAACAAATTAATGAACTGATTAGGTTATCTTATTATTTTTTTATCCTTACTAGCACGCTCTGCTCGTAACTTAATCGAATTTAATGCAAACCGGTCGCATAAAGTTTACACAAATTGCGATTAAGGTTGTGTCCACATACTAGCATGAAATTTGTACAAATTCTTCTTGTAAATGTTTTTCATAAACATTAATTTCAATAAGTTTTCGGCTATTAGTTTTGTAACGAGCGGACAATTCTAGGTTGCGTCATTCAATTACGACTTCACCCAAAATTTCCAGGTAGCGTCATTCGACAATAGATTCGACAATAAGTACAACTGATAAGCTATTGAACGTTCGGAGCACATAGCGCAGACTTCTATGAGTTTGAAAGTAACGATAATAAAAGGAGAATTTTATTATCTTCGACTTTATTCTACCAAAACTGGAGACGAAAGAGTGTATTTCATAACGCGTTCACGTTCGTACATGTACACCTACGAACCAGTCGAACTAAAAAAACCACAGAACACCCACAAAGTCGGGAATTTCGAGGTAAGAAACTTCTCGTAGCGTCAGGGCAAAAATAAAACAAACCGCTCGGTTGCTTGAGACGAACGTGATCAATTTGTAGAATCAGCGTTTGATTTGCTGCACGGTTGATAAGATGGGGAAGAAAAAACTGATTGCTTGGACATTCATTTTCAGGTTAAAAAGGATCTGTGTACGCGTAAGAATGGACTACGGAGAGAGCTCATTCAGTTCCGGGCGAATGTCGTCGCTGAACAGCATCTTTTCCTTTACTAGCCCAGCGGTGAAAAAGCTCCTTGGCTGGAAGCAGGGCGACGAAGATGAAAAGTGGGCGAAAAATGCTGTCAATTCGCTGGTCAAGAAGCTTAAGAATAAGAAGGGAGCGATAGAGGATCTAGAATACGCTCTCAACCACCCGGGCTCGCCAAGCAAATGCGTGACGATAGCACGAAGCATGGATGGCCGGCTTCAAGTCTCGCACCGCAAAGGACTACCTCACATTATTTACTGTCGAGTTTGGAGATGGCCGGACTTGCAGTCGCGTCACGAACTTGAGCCATTGGAATTGTGCCAGTACTCGTTTTCGTCCATGCAGAAGGAGGTTTGCATCAATCCTTACCATTACAAGAGGGTAGAGAGTCCGGTGCTGCCGCCCGTGCTTGTCCCAAGGCGTTCCGAGAATGCCCCACGAAACTATTCGCAACCGTTACAGCGGTTACCGCAACCAACGGCGCCCTACAACGTCGCATTTTTCAAAAGCGCTTTCAATTCGGCGAACGCTTGGATCGCCAATTTACCGATTTCGTCAGTGGGCTCGGTGTCCAGTCCCGGTAATGCGACCACGAATCCGCAAAGTTCATACAGTATGCTTGCTTCATGTTTTCACATGTTTGTGCTAGTAACAGCTTACATATCATATAATTGAAAAAACACTTAATATTGCAGAAACTAATAGCCAACGTGAAAATCATTCGCCAGCTCATTCACCCTTGGACTACTGCTCGCAGCACAGTCAATCGCCTGATCTCAATTCCTCGCCGATGGACACGAGCGGCAACGCCGAACCCGTGAGCTACCAAGAACTTTGCAACTGGGCCTCCATAGCTTACTACGAGTTGAACTGCCGTGTCGGCGAAATCTTTAATTGTCAATCGCACGCCATCATCGTCGACGGCTTCACTAATCCTAACAAAAACCTGTACAGACTCTGCTTAGGCCAATTGTCAAACGTCAACCGTAACTCCACTATCGAGAACACGAGAAAGCACATTGGCAAGGGTGTGCACCTCTACTACTTTGGGGGTGAAGTCTTCGCTGAGTGCTTGTCGGATTCGGCGATCTTCGTCCAATCCAGAAACTTCAATTGTCACCACGGATTTCACCCCAGCACGGTATGCAAAATTCCACCCGGCTGCTCTTTGAAGATCTTCAATAACCAAGAATTCGCTCAATTGCTCTCGCAAAGTGTTAACCATGGATTCGAGGATGTTTACGAGCTTATCAAAATGTGCACCATTAGGTAGATTGTCTCGGAAATGTTTTCATCCTAGACGAGATCTTTACTCTGGCTGATCTTACAATGTCACGTTTTTTGCAGAATGTCCTTCGTGAAGGGTTGGGGCGCCGAGTACCACAGACATGACGTGACGTCGACGCCATGCTGGATCGAGGTGCATCTCCACGGACCTCTGCAATGGTTGGACAATGTTCTCACCCAAATGGGTAGCCCGCACAATGCCATAAGTTCCGTGTCGTAAGAGCCAATTTCACAAAAACATAAGCCAAGTACTGTATCGCGCGATGTCTGACAGTTTAGTGAATCGCAAAACTACCGATCTCAAACTCGATTGTCTCCGAATGCTAGAGGGTCAGAAACACGCCTCGATAAAAGTTAGTTTTACTGATTGAAGAAAAGCGACAAATTGTTATATTTAGGGGAGAGGCCTACACAGTGGAACACTTTTTTAATATTATTTTTAAAAAAGAATATGAATACAGATATTCTGAATTTCTTATATGGGCCTAAAATATACATCATTTTTCTGAACAAAAATATTCTTTTCATTTTCTAATTCGTGAATTTAAATGAAAAAATCAATTTCATATATATAAAAAATTTAATGATAAATCAAGTTCATAATATTCTTTGATAAAATCAATTACATTCAATTTCATCCAATTCCACGCAAATTTTATTTAAATTTCGTGCAAATCTTCGATACACTGTTGTGCTATACGATGATTTATGTATTTTGTATACAAAAATAATATATTTGAAGTTCGTGAACATGATAAAGGGCTCAAAATACATGATGATTGAAAGAAAAAAGCGCGAATCAACGAATATACTACAAAAATAAATCGAAGATTTGCATGATATGATCAAATGTATAGCAAATGATTCAATTAAATGATTTAATCGAATTCGATCTAAGTATGCGAACACAACCTTCATCAAAATTTGTCCGAATGCATGAGTACTTTGATGTTTCACTTGTGTAAAAATTTGTCTGCCAAAGTCTGGCAAACTCTGGCATTTCTCTATTAAACTCTGCTAAACTCTCCCAAACTCTGCCAAACTCTCCCAAACTCTGCCAAACTCTGCCAACTGTTACATGTCAGACTTTTATGTTTACTATTGTCTGACAGAACTCTGCCTTATTTCTGACTTTTCTCTGACACTGTGTCCTCTTGTCAAAGTTTTCAATTGTTCGACTTGGTCAGAGAAGTGTTAGAGTTTTTGTCAGACTTTTCTCTGGCTTTTTTTGCACTTTTCTCTGGCTTTTTTCTGGCTTCTCCGCAACTTTTTCCTGACTTTTCTCTGAGACTGACTTTTGTCAGTATTGGCAGAGTTTGGCAGACTTTTGTAAACAAACAGTCAGAGTTTGTCAGCGTTTGACAGAGTTTGTCAGCGTTTGGCAGGATTAAGTAGGTATTTGGAAGAGATTTGGCAGAGTTTTGACAGAGAAAATGCCAGAGTTTGGCAGAGAATTTTTTACACGAGTGTTGCAAGGTATTTGCATATTTATTTCATCCAGATGTTTTATCAGGGTGTCTTATGAAAATATCCCGCGTTTCGTGCTGCATGATGGTTGGTTGAGGAAAAAGGTGGAAATTTTTAAATTTTTCAAATATCATTTCTTAGCAATAACTATTCACGTGGAACGATAAGCGCTACATGTAAAATTTTAAATGCATAATTAAAAGAAGAGATTGTTGGATTCCGGGTTTTATTAACACTATATTTGGTTTACAAGTAAATTTGTACTGAAACCGAATTCGTGAACACGGGAACCGATTTAATTATTAAGAACAAAGGAATGACGTGCTGTGAATCACGTCTAAAATATTCGATTTTTGAGGAGAGCGATCTGTGACGTTAACAATCCTCGTCAAGGATTCGGAAGAATAAAAAATTGTGAGCACTTCGCTTGCGCTCCTTGAATATTCGTAAGGAACACGTCAGTTGACGCTGGCCAATCATAAATAGCCTAGCAACAATTCGATTGATTGAGTTTCAATATCGAAATTTTCGTTGAGTGGTTTACAGTTTTAATGATTTTAGATATCTATTTGATAAGAATTATAAATAGACTGAATACATTAAGAATGCTAAAAATTAGGTTCAATTCTACCTTAGAAAAAAAAATATGCAGGGTATACAACAAGGTGACTGTCCTCGGCAATTCGTTCACTAAACTTACAAATGCAAATGTCATAACAATAGTATGCGGCTGATCACTGACAATTGTTCGAAACTTCACGAAAGAGCTGAAATACGGCTCATAGCGCTAACTGACGGAATTAAAGCGCGTTTTTGCGGCTAAGCTTGAAAAGTTGGCCGAGAATACCTTAATACTCCGAAAAGATTTTTCAGCAGTCGAAAGTATAAGTGTTTTTTCATGCATTTTGATACATTTAATCGAACAAAGAACTATGGAGTTCTTTGTTCAATTTCATTTTGTGAGACGTGGAGAATTTAAGACAATTGGCCGTTACTGATAACATTACCCAAATCCCCGCTCGTCAAGTTACGTTGAAGATAACGTCTTATCGGGACTAAAAACGAATAACTTCCTGAGTCTTAATTTATAATTTACTTTGCTGCTTCTCGTGGAGAAAGTGAAAATTTTGGCGATGTGTAACGGCAAAGTAGGGGGTATAGCCCCTACTTTGCCGCTGAAAGTGGCAAAAATTTCCACTTTTTCAACAAGGAGCAGCAAAGTAGATTATAAATTTAAACTCGGGTTCATTTGAAAAAGTAGGGGAATACTTTCTCCCACTACCTGAAAACACTATTCATTACGACCAAATAGATTTTTGTTGGAGAATAAGCTCTTCTAAAACGTTATGGAAAGTTACACGCGCACATTGAGCGCGCGCAGCCGATGGATGGCGCTACGATGGAGGACGGCCAGTAGACATTTTTCACTTTGCCAGGAAACGTCCCAGTAGTAGGCAGCCATTGAAAAGCAGTGCCACATCACGTACTTTTTGTTACGCGTCGGGTTTTATTTCAAATCAGTTTATAATAAGAAAGACAATTTGAAGTTATTTGCATTATAACCATTTCCATCAATTTTGTATAAATCAACCGCCGGAGTCCGTTCAAAACACACTCGTCAGAAGTCACAAATCGCGCACTGGTCATGTAAAAATATGACAGCTGCACAACGAAACGCCATCATCACTTTTCTTGTGATATCACTGACGGTAATTTCAAAACTGAATGGAACCAACGCAGAATGTTGCCATGAAGAGAAAGTCTATACTACTGTATGTAAGTTATCTTTTTAACAGCACGATTATACTTAGTTGAATGAATCGATGAACTTTTTTCTAACCGCCCCGAAATTCAACTAAACAAAATGTTACATTCTTTTTTTTCTACCCCCCAATTCGAAGTATACTTATTGTTGCAGACGAGACTGAGGGTGTAAGGTATATTATTTGCTACGACGGAATACTTCTGAGTACTGGAATGTATTGCGGCAAAGGACCATGCAATATTTTCGGCTGTAATTGCGATGGAAATTGCCGGACTTCTCCGATCGTTAGAGATAGAGCTGATGCGGTACAATTGTTTAATAAACGTCGAACAATTGATCAACATTTAAGATTTCTGTGGAAAATACTAAACAAAGATCGAAAAAACCCCTCGTTCCTTGATGTGGAGAAGTTTTTCTCCATACATAAAGGTATTTCCAGCACGGTGGAGACTCTAGTAGAAAAGTTGCAGTCGTCTCACGTTGCGAAAGGAGTCCGTGAGAAAACGAGGAAATTCAGTAAACTGTATAAAGAATTTATTAACTCCGTGAAGTCAATAAATCACTCATTTATCAGTAAGGCGGAAGCAATGAGGTGTTACATTGCATACATAGACATTTTGGATCAGTTGAATGATCTCTTAACGGACTAAAATCTGGTTCTACCTAAAACTAATATCGTTGTGAAAAATACTGATTTCTGTTTAACGATGAATAAAGGAATACTGTAATAAGATTGCAACAACGTTTTTTTCTTCACAATTCCTGAGAACTTTGCCAAAATACGATAAAAATGTGGAACTTTCGAATTCATTCAGGAAGTTTAATACGAATAAGGCGAAAAATTGTTCGTATTATTAAATTTTGACGTTACTTTGCATTTTTCAGTTCATCTGAATTTGCGCTAGTTTTTTCAATAACTATCCAATTGCTTCACATCCACTAATGAGCATAGTTTTACATGGAGTTTTTCCTTTAATTTTATTGTGTAACGTGTGGGGAATTTGAAACAATAATTACCGCTCGTCAAGTTACGCAAAAACAACTTCTTATGGAAACTATAAATTAGTTTTTCGAACCAAGAAGATCTTAATTTGATTGCTTCATAATAGAGTTGTTTGTTCGTTTCTCAGTTTGTGTCGTGTCACGTGTGCAAAATTCCAGATAAATCGATGACTGTAACCAAATTAAAAGCTCGTAAAGTTGAAAAAAACTTCTAATCTAATCTAAAAGTCGATTCGCTTTATTAAGAAAGAATGTAACGTAGAAGTAATAACGCATACATATTTTTATATAAAAATTGACTGAAGGCGAACCCGCGTTTTGATTCGCCAGAACCCCTGTCGGATCGCTTGCCACCGTTTTGCCACCGTCATGAAATTTTTACTATTTTAACCTGATTACGGGTTATGGAATACAATTTTAATTATTATTTCCATTTAAAACGTATATTTCATCCAAAAAAGCGAAAAAATTGAAATAAATTATAGTTAAAAAAATAATGTTGATTTACATCACATTCTTAAATGTGTAGCAAATACTTTTCAGACAAAAAAAATTAGGTCTCTCTCTTCGAAATGTCTTTTTGCTTATAATTTTGCGCAATTTGTTTATGACAAATTAATGTGACAACTTCCTTGTGTGGTACATGTCGAACCTTAGAATCAAGCGCACATTGAATGAATAATTGATATTTCTGCACGGAAAATGTTTTCAGTGACTAAACATTTAAGGTTATCACTTTTTTACTAACTTTAATTTTCAAAAAATTCTTGCTCGCAAATTTTGCGTATCATATTGAAATAAAAAAATACGTATCAAATAATTTTCGAACGTAGAATGAGAAAAAAAATATTTTGGGCAAAAACAAATTTTTGGGGGTAAATCTTCCGTGGAATGACCCATACTAATCTTCCTTAACAAAGGGATTATTTCTAAGATTGTTCTCCAAAGGATTACTTGCAGCTCATGTCTTTTAAATATGGATTCCAGGTTAATAACACGAATTTGGTTTACAAGTTGTCTTTATTGAAAACTCATTCGTGAACCGTGCACCAATTATGAACAACGTTATGTGAATTGTGTCTAAAGTACTCGACAATCCAGATT
>JABFQM010000837.1:0-28030 GCA_022816865.1 Zelostemma sp. ZL-2020
TTACCCTCTCCACTCCGGTCCTTACATCTACAGCGCTGTTACGGAGATCACGAGAACTATTACGTTCCTCGGTTTTCTGGACATTTTAATAGCATAGGGATTGGTCTCCTTTACTCTAGTCTCCATGCATACAATAAAACGGCAATTTTTCCAAAACCCCGCCCCCATTTGAAATCCGAAAAAAAGGAATCCGAAATTGTCAGATTAACGAATTCAAATATCAAAGGTTTCGTTTCTTATAGAATTCAAAATTTCGATGTAAAGTCTCGATTTCATTTCATAATAAAAGCTTTTTCAACAAATCGGACGAAACCACAGATTTCCCAGAGCAATTACACGCCGTTAAAGATTGTTTTAACGTCTGCGGTTTCGGTAAAACCTATCAATACGAACAGGGAAGGTAGGAATGCAGTGTACTTATTGATCTATCTTGCGTCCGGATGACCTTTACACCGCATTCCCTTTCTTCTCAGTCTTCCGGTGAGGGTTCGGAAAAGAGTGCGAGGGATAGATGCGAACGTACATGAAAAGAGAGAGAAAGACAGTCCCGACAGGCGCACAGCTGATTTCGTAACGTCACGCCTCGTCTATAAAATTTTATTTGACGAGACGATGCATCTTCGTCCCGTTGCATTGAGTCTACAATAAAAATGCTTTATGTAGTGGCTTATCCAACAAAATTCTGATGACGCAATGAAATTTATAAGAAAAAATATTTGCTACGACTGTAAATGAATAAAATTCTTCCGAAAAATCGTAATACATTTTCAAAACCGATTCCTCAATTATTCAAATTTTCATGTATTACTCGATGAAAACAGGTGGAAATTCGTTAGAATCGTCGACCTTCAGATTTTAGTGCGGCTAACCATTTCAACCAGGTAGAAAGTCATGGTCCTCTTTTCCCAGTAAGAAAAACCAGAACCGAAACGCGCGATCACGGGGGGCTGAGAATCCGCGTGAATCAGCGTCGACAAAGGGAGGGGATGTCGAATCGGCGCGCAAGAGAGACGCGACAGATGCGACGACGGGGAAAGAGAGAAAGAGACAGCGGATTCTACCCCGCCGCAAAAGCTGAGCGGGCTCGTCGTCGCGCCACTTCGCTCTCAGCATCGCATTCGCAAGCTCCGTGCTCTTGATACACACCTCCGAAACTTGTTTTTTTCGTCTTCGTGAATAAAGGTAAGTCCCATTTTTCTCAATCCCGATATTTCGAGAAAATGAAGAAAAAAATAACTCAACTTCGTTCCGCGAAATCGAGCTATTTTACGGCTCGTAAAACAAGGTAACCGTTGCGCCGATTCATTTGTTCCGAGAACGCGTCGGTGAGTCCGAGCCTTCTTTTATTTTCAAAGTGTTTGTATCGATTCGAGGATTTCGAAACGCTTTTTTCCTTCCCCGGCGAATCGCGCAGCTGACCTAGATTCAAGGTTACCCCGCGCCATTCATGGGGGTTTGCTTTTCCCGAAGGTTGGATCTTGACATTGCGCCCTTGCTGCGTTTGCATAAAACCGCGCTCCGCGACATTGACAAGGTCAAGCGCGACGCTCCGAGCGCCGTTTTTTTTCTCGCGATTTCATTATCTTTTTTTTGTTTATTCTTCGCCTGCGAAACTTACTCGTCTTACATTGACCGCGAGCGCTATTTTCGAGGACGATAAGGCGTAGTCCCGTGAAATTATACACCCGAGTACTCGGATGTCGCGTTCGATATTCGTAAAAGGACACCGCGATATTGATAATGTTTGCATAACAGAGCGCGTCAGGGTAAACTCGATACCGAGAAAAATGGCTTTTTCAGAGCTCGCGAGGCTCGTTCGTCTTTCTCGCGATCGAAATCATGCCCCTAAATAAAAAACTATTTATCGATCGTTTTCGACTGTGTTGTTGCCAAAAAACCGTTTTTCTTACGTTTTTTTGAGGTGGGATTAAAAATAACCGATTCGTCGGCTCCCAAAAAACCTTGCATCCCAAAATCATTGGCAAATTACGCTCGTTGGAGAGTGGGTGCAGCCGAGTTACGCAAGTCTCGGGATTCAGGGGTTCTCAAATTGCACTTTTCGCGTTTTTGGGCGATGAGTGGGTGGTTGCAGTTGGGAGGGGTGAGGAGGGGAGAAATAATCTTCTCAAATACTTCGAACATTTTTCTAAATTCATCTTTTTCATCATGTTTTGAAAAATACTATCAACATTTCTTCGTCGTCGTGTTTGTTATCGGTAAAATGGAAAGTTCGGTTTTGTACATTATGTACCTCGATGATAAAGTTAATTGAACTGTTTTCGATCGAATAAATGATTTATTTAATTGCTTGGAATTTTCGTTGATGCTTTTTAATTGGATAGTGAAGCCGTTTTCTAAACTTTTGTTGATAATTTGAGTTGATTATTTATTAATATTGAATTTTTTCAACTTTTACGATGTTTTGAAAATGTTTACTTATTTTCATGTGATATTTTTAAATGAAAGTAATTTATTTCAGAAATTAAACTTAATTAAGTCAATTAAAGAAACGATTTATGATGTTTCGGAACATTAGTTTATTAGTTATTTTTTTCATCATTTTTTTCAAACACATTTTTGAAAATTCGAAACGGAATATTTAATGTCACTTTTGACAGGGTTCGTGCTTTCAGGAAGCACGCAATTATGTAATTAGGTTGAGTACATTTATCCAGCTTTCGTAAATTATTAACAAAGCCTACTTTCCCAACAAATTACACCCCGAGAAAACTTTTTTTTATAGAGCACTTGAACAACTGCGAAAGTAACATTATTTATTCATTGAGGGTATCGAGAGTCAACCGTAATGTCATTCTTCGTTTGATCGATAAACCTTTTTTTAGAAAAAAAGATATTAATCTCAAGGCCTTTTTCCCTCGATTGTAATCAAGGAAAGTCATTTTTATTATTTATGGCTTTTTCGGAGTGAAAGGAAACGAATAAATTGACGCGATTGTCACTTTTTGGGGGGAAAATGTAACCTTAGGAAAGAACTCCTTTTTACCGACTTTTTTAACTTCGATGAAATGAAAAATCGTTTTCAACGTTGATTTAAAATGTGCCAAAGAATCGATGCATCGAAAAACCACGCTGAAAACGATTTTTCATTTCGTCAATCGCACTCGTGCCGAAATAAAATAACATTTTTCAAACTCAGTCGGTAAAGGGATCCCTTTAAACAAGCGAAGAAACAAAAACGCGGTAAACACGCGTCAGACGTGTCTTTGACCCGAGAACTTGTTCGCCGAATGTGCTCCTCTAAATATACATTCTAGGCCGGGCCTCCAAGTTCTGCACCTCGCGATCCTCCGCGTTTTTCTCATCAAGTCATTCGGTAATTTTAGAATCCCTCGCGCCGAAACGATCAATCAGTCGACGCGACGACAATGAAAACTCCCGGAATCGCCGTCTCGTTCCTTTGCCAAAGCTTGGACTCGATCGTTTTTCCCCCGCGTTTTTCAATCGCCTTGTTTGACAAGCGAAATAGTTGATCCAATTACGCTGCGGTTCGAGAGGCTTCGTATACGCTTCGACTTGTATTGACTGAAATTGCAAGCGCTCGAAACTGTTAACGTCGTCGATGCAGATGTAAGCATTCTGCGCTCAATGACGCAATCCTAGAAGCAACGCGTTAAATTCGGAATGCAAACAAACGTGTCTAATGCGAATTTTTTTCGATTCGTAAAGAAAATCTTCGAAGAGGAAGGCTAAAAAGTGGAAAAAATTACACGCTGTTGAATTATCAATTATGAATTATTCGAAAAATCATGCAGGTTAGGTTAGGTTGATTTTTGCCGCGATGTATTAAAAATGACGAATAAAAATTTTTAAGAGCATTCAAACAAATTTTCAAAAGCGTTAATTACGTAATTAATAAATTGCAATCTAAGACTATTCAAATCGAAAAATGATTTATTCTATGTAATTTAGAGTCATTCGCGGCACAATTCCGAGCACTTGGTTTCAACTTATCAGCAAATTTCTAACTGTCTTTAACTTTTGAACATGACGATACGTGTAATTCGTCTTTAACACAATGAGTTGACGATTTATTTCAGCATATTATTTTTATTGTGCTAATTAGCGCTCAAGGGTTGCTAATTGCGAAACGTGCTTACTCCAGAGACATCTAGCGGAAAACGCGGGATCTTTAATGGAGATCGAGCGGAATTGATATCAAAATGATTACGAAACCCTTTTCCGGAAAATCAATACAATTTTAACGCGCGAAAATATAGATTTTTTCGATCGAAAGCGAGATTCCTGCATTACCGATGGCCGGTGACTCGGGGTACTTCTTTCCGTGCTTGATTTTTCGCGTTTTCAATCGAATATAATTGTATGATTCTTTCGTAAAACGATAAGTTTTCGCGATTACACTTTTTTTTCGTTGCCGAGATGGAATATGAAGAGTGACGCGTCGTCGTATTTATTACGTGGCGTTGGAAGTGGAGGATCGGTAAAATCTACTTAATCCGTCCTGATTCTCGCGCTCTGAAACGATCACTTCCGGTTGCTCGCGCGTCCCGTTCATCCATTTCCTACTTGAAGGATTAGCTCGTGCATTTGCGCCGAATTGTTCCGAAAATTCAGCCCCGAAATACCCAGAAAAAGTCCTTGCAAAATCACAATTTTATTTCGCGGAAAAAAGGAATTCGCAAAATTTCCTGGAAACTCGAAACCTCGGTTTTGCTGATTGAAGACGATAAAATTAGTCGAATTGATCGCTAAAAAATGATGAAAAAATGAAATTCCACGAAATTTTGTTAGCGAATCGCGCATTGTTGTACCTCGATGAAATAAACAATGACTAATCGGGACAATAAAAAAAGATAATGTACCTCGAAGCCCGCGTTATCTTTGCAACATTTTATCGCGCCATAAACTGACCATAAAATTTATTTTTATTCCCAACTTCCCATTATATCATTTTATTGCAGATAATGTTATTTATCAATAACAGCTCGATAACGGCCGCGATAGGTAATGTTTTTTTCAAAAAACTGTAATTTGTGTAAACGAGAAAGCTTGAAATTACGCGATTGGTTCGTTGACCATGAAATATATTATTTAGCGTCAACTAATCTTCGTCCATTGTCTCGAATAATTGATATTCGAGGTTAGAGAACACAAAAACGTTCGATATTTACGAACGCATTTCTGGGTCGTTCTATAGAACTTGTGAAACGCGAGGATTGTCAACCAATGTCGATTATTCCCCAGCGCAAAAAAAAACGAATTCACGGAAAGTCCCGCTTCGACAAGCAAGAATAAAAACGCTTCTCGTTTTCAACTTTTCCAACGCCCGAAGCTAATTAGGGGGACAGGGACAAATGTGTTTTTTGCGGGCAATCAAATAAGTATTTCGTTTTTGTCTCGATGTCGAGAATCATTCAAATTTACTTGTTTCAAAGTAAAAAAATGGTGAATTCTTAATCAGCAAACTTGAAAAAAAAAAAAAATAAAGCGTTTTGTTAATTCTCGAAACGAAAGAATCATAACCTCAAAAAACTTCGAAGTGTAAAATAGAAACGAGATTGCATCACTTTAATGAAACTCCGGCAAAGTAGAATCGGCGAGAATGTCAAAACGCGAAAACAAAGCTCTCTGATTTCCTCGGAAAAGTCACTTCTCTTTCTCGACGAAGAAAAAAAAAAAAGAGTAGAAGATCGCAAACAACTTCTCCGCTCTCAAGCTTAGAGGAAAAGTCGAAAAAAAAGCTCGGGGAGGCCGAGAAAAGGAGGCGCCGGGTAAATCACGCGCGTGCGTGTGCGTGCGTGTCTTCTCTCTCGCGGATGCGTTTCCCGACCGGTAGTACGTGTAGTAGTGGAGTAGGTAGGTGCGTAGTATCGACCGGTTGTATCCTTCCACGTTCGCTCGCTGCCGGACCGTGCCCCACCCAGAGAAACAGCGCCGGGGGTACCGCGAGCGAACACCCGAGAGAAAGAGGAGAAGAGAATATTCTGCCCGGCTCGGTCAGTGATAGCGTAGGCATCGTAGACTCCGCAGAGACGGCGAAACTCCTCGCTTTTTCACGCGGCGAAAGCGCGAAATCGGGGCTCGAGCGCGCGCGACACGCCCTCGGCTCGCATTCGCTTCGGCTCGGGCGAAGGAGCACGAGTCCGCGTATCGCACCGGCACGGCGTGCGTCTACCCAAGCAGCGGCTTTTCTACTTGCTTTCCACGGCCGAGCGGCACTACTCGCGACAGTGCCGTTTCGCGCCGCGATCGTTTCGGGGATCTCGCCTTTTTCCCGGGGGAGGTTCACGATGGGCGGCTGCACGTCCAAGGACACGTCTTCCAGCGAAGAGTACGTACTTTTTACGGGTTTTTTTCAAGAAACCTGTTGTTTTATTCATGTATCTTTACGAGGATTCTTGTCGGAGAGGTTTTTCACGAAGTGAAAGAGAGTTTCTTTTAGTACTAATTAAATGTTACGCAACTTTGAATCAGTTTCGTCGATAAAAATCGAGTCGAGTTACGGTTACTCGAGTACAATTGAAACGGTGAGGAGTTTGAGAGCCACTTCGTCTATCTCGATAAGGAGTAATGGGCATTAAATGCGGAATAGAGGTCTCTTGAAGATCGTATTAATCTTAGTCAGGCGAGACTATTTATACAGGCAGAAATGCGAGGTCGTTAATAAAGTTTTGACCATTTCGTTGCGTTTTAACGAGATTTTCTTTACGGAAGAACCGCGAAACTTATTTTCAAAAACGCGATTTTATTTTTACGCGAATTGTGATTGGCCAAATGAAAAATCCTTTTTTTTTCGAACAAAATTTCGATTTTTCAAAAACGATTTTTTATTTCAGTTGCGTCAAAATGAAACTTGCTCTCAGTCAAGGTCATCATGTAATAATCAATTGAATCGGTGGAATTGTTCGTATAAACAATTTAAAAACAGTTCCTCGATACGAAACAGCGATAAAAAATTAATTCTCCGATTCTTCGCCTCGTTTTACATTCCTCGACACGCGCCGGCCGTTTCCGGTCGTTTCTCTCTCGGCTCATGACTAAATTCGAAAGAGAAAGCGCCGAGAACTGGCAGCCTGCCCTAGCATCGCCATAAATTTCAACGCGACACTTTCCCCGGGCCCGAAACGGGAAGAAAAAACATTCCGTCCTCCCGAAATCGAACTCATTGAATTTTCCGCTGAAGCGCTGAAGCGTTATCGATCGCGTTTATAATTAATGAACTCGGCGTTAGTTCTTGAAGTTTCTCCGTTGCGTCAAAGTCGAGTGCGAGCGTCAACTTCTTTAATATTTACGTCGCATTCGCTCGTCGCGCAGTCGGAACACGATCCGAGTGCAATTATACTTAAAAACGAGTCCAATTATGTTTCGAGGAACTCATGTTTTTTTCACCTTTCCAGCAAAAAGAGCAGCATGGTCGATCAGGCGGTTCTGGACAAGTTGGAGGCCGGTTTTGCCAAACTGGTCGCGTCCGACAGCAAATCGCTGCTGAAGAAATACCTCACAAAAGAAGTCTTCGATCAGCTGAAAACGAAGCAAACTTCTTTCGGTTCGACCTTGCTGGACGTGATCCAATCGGGATTGGAGAACCACGATTCCGGTGTCGGCATTTACGCTCCGGACGCCGAGTCTTACACCACGTTCGCTGACCTCTTCGACCCCATCATCGAGGACTACCATAGCGGCTTTAAAAAGACCGATAAGCACCCGCCCAAGGACTTTGGCGATGTTGGCACTTTGGGAAATCTTGACCCCGCTGTAAATTACGGAATTATCGAGAGTTTATTTGTATTAAGGCTCTGCAGAATTGATTTGTTAAGAATTTTGTTCAAACCAGCCCTAAACCAGAGCCTTAATTCCACCCCTTTGAATTTCCAAGTTTCTAAAAGCAAAAATTTTCCAGGGCGAGTTCGTCGTGTCGACCCGAGTCAGGTGCGGTCGTTCTTTGGAGGGCTACCCTTTCAACCCTTGCCTCACCGAGGCCCAATACAAAGAAATGGAGGACAAGGTATCCAGCACTTTGTCTGGTCTCGAGGGTGAACTCAAGGGCACGTTCTTCCCGCTCACCGGCATGAGCAAGGACGTCCAGCAGAAGCTCATCGACGATCACTTCCTCTTCAAGGAAGGCGATCGTTTCCTCCAAGCTGCCAACGCCTGTCGCTACTGGCCCACCGGTCGCGGCATTTACCACAACGATGACAAGACCTTCCTCGTCTGGTGCAACGAAGAAGACCATTTGAGGATCATCTCCATGCAGATGGGCGGTGACCTTGGCCAGGTACTTTGTTTCGCAGCCCAAAGAAAAGTCGCAACAAAATACTGACGAAATTATTTTCAGGTTTACGCTCGTTTGGTGCACGCCGTGGACGACATCGAAAAGCGCATTCCGTTCTCGCACAACGATCGCCTGGGATTCCTGACCTTCTGCCCGACGAACCTGGGAACCACCGTGCGCGCTTCTGTTCACATCAAGGTGCCGAAACTCGCCGCGAACAAAGCGAAGCTCGACGAAATCGCCGGCAAGTTCAGCCTGCAGGTACGCGGGACCCGGGGCGAACACACCGAGGCCGAAGGCGGGATTTACGACATTTCTAATAAGCGTCGTCTCGGGCTCACCGAGTACCAAGCCGTCAAAGAAATGTACGACGGCATCGCCGAGCTCATCAAAATCGAGAAGGGGCTGTAAAAAGTCGACAACTGAAAAGCCAAAAAGAGAATTGAAGCTCGCCCTTTTCCCGCGATGCTTTTTCGCCCCTTCCTCCCCCCCCCCCCCCCCACATTTGCAGTAATTACGTCGATGTGTTCCTCTCGGTTGTAATTTAGGTTGCAACTGAGTTCAGCCAGAACCATGGCGGCTTTCAACGTCAGTATTTTATTGTTTCGCGCTCTGCGTTTTTATTTTAACATTGTATTGTATATGGAAACGTCGTATTATTTTTATCTCGTTACGCTTTTTTCGCAACGGCAGCACAACTTTCTTCGTTTAGCATTCGATGTGTTTTTCATCACGAAGTTGGAAGATTCTTTAGCTGTGTTCTCCTCGCTAGACGTTACATAGATTCTCAAGGTCGCGCTGTTGCGCGAGATTTTAGATTCCAAGAAAAAAAGAGGGATTGTGATAAGTCCGATAAGTAAAGCGGCGTTACTCCTGCAGCGCTTTTGAGTATCGACGAATAAGGAATTGCTGATTAGTTTTCTTGCGTTTAGTTTTTAGTTTTTTTGGGTATTTTTCGTTTCCTTCTTTTTTTTACCGGTTTTAAATGGCGCTGCAGTAGAGTCGGTCTCTCTTGACGAGAGCGAAAACAGATGTATCTAATGTCAGATTAGAATGCAAATAAAATGACGTACACCTTACCTCGTCTTCTTTATTCGTAGACTAATTAAAATGTAAATCATGAACGGATTAATTCGTTACATTTCGCATGAGTTTTTTCGAGGACATAAAAATATAATTCCGCGTTTATGATAATTGTTACTTAAAAATCAGTCTTGGAAGCTCGACTTTGAATCTTATATCAACGAAAAACTAACATTGTATAAAAAAATATGTACGCGTTTATGTCATTGGTCCAGGCGCTTCAGTTTCGAGTTTTCCTCGTAATGCATAAAGTCCTTAAAAGAAGAAACATGTAATCAGCGAGAATAATCAATGTTGCTTTGCTATAATTTATACGTACAATCAAAATGCAAGCCGCCAACAAAAGAGCCTTCACATTAACGTCGAGATTCTGGGGAAAAGTCACTCCGAATACGTCTTCGCGTTTGAAAAGTTGCCTCGTAAGCCCCGTCGATTTACGAGTGATCGCGCCGATCTTATGACGTTCGTCCAAAGACTTGACCTACAAAAGTTTATTTTTACCGAGCTCTTTATCGAGAATAAACGTGCAACGTCTTACCTCGAAATCGCTCGGGAAACCGAGGCAGAAAATCGGGCCTTTTATACGCAACACCGCGACGTCCGTTTCGTTGCGGACCGAAAAAGAATATCGCCAGAGATTCCAATTCTGCACGACCGAGCCGATCAACATTCCGTTGAATCGCACCGACACTTCCTGTAACAAACTTCCGGTATAAGTATTTTTTCGAAAAAAGAAAATACATATTGTTATGCGGAAAAACCTAGCGAACATTTAAATACGCGGGAAAACATAATAGTTGATAGAAGAATATTTGTTATTATTTTTCATGTTTTTCCATGTTTTCTTGCATTTCCCGTATTTTTTGCGCAGTCGATTCATTTCTTCCTTGCATTTTTCCAGGGCGATGAAAAAATATTGTCCATCGCGTCGAGACTATCGAAGGAACGGCGTGAATGTATTAATCGCGAGTCGACGACCGCCGTTCCGGTTGCAAAGTGCATTGTAACAAAGAATATATTATGCAGGCTCTCGAGTTATTTGCGTTTTCGAAGACAAATTATTCACCTAGTAATCGAAAAATGATGGAAAACGACCAGTCAATCGAATTCCTGTGAGAAATGCAATTCTTTTATTGTATTTTCAGCGAGAATACGATCGGAAACAATAAATTGTTCAATCGTTTTTCAATTACTTAGTATTTCGGATTTATTAACTGGAAAGGAAAAACCTGGAGGCAGCATGGGAAGCAGCAGCTCTCGCATTTGAGAGGTCGGGAAATCCGGAAAACCTCCTTCATCGTGGCGTCGACGATCCGGAATTCGAAGGACCTGTAGCGACCCAGACAAATGCGTGCCAGGTCGTCCGAGTCTTCGTAAGCTCCGAGCACGTGCTTCCCCTTGGCGTCCACGACCTTATACTTTTTTGCCGTCAAAACTGCAACGTTCAACGTTTTGTCAATTTTTAAAAATTCAATCTTGGCCAAGTACATTTTTTCATATTTTCCCGTATTTTTTCTGCATTTATTCCTTGCATTTGCACACAATTAAAAGTGAACAATATTTTTCGTAATCGTTGCAATGTCGCCTTTTTACATCTCGTGTTTTGGAAAATGTTCAATTGATTTAAAATTTTCAAGTTCCGTGTTTTCGAATAAAATTCTAACAATTTTCCAATCACTAAAAAATGTTTTTTTTGTAGTTTTAACGAATTATTCGTACAATCTTGAATAATTGCATAAAAATTTCCGTAGTCTCATGCATTTTCCGGTGCTCCATTTCCGAAATTCGATTTTCCCTGACCTTCCAGATTTTCGATCTCCTCGTCCACGAAAAGCTGATCAAGGGGCATAAGGGATTGCAACCCTGGAGGCGATATCGTATTCGTTTCGTAAATTGTCGACCAAGAATCTTAAAAAACAAAAGTCACATTAAAACAAAGCAATTAAAAAATTATTTAAACTGTAATTAATCCGCGTGAAATGAAGAGAATTACAAGAACCTAAGTCGCTGTTCCTCGTCGCTCAAGATACGCGTGTATCCCTTCTTTTTGAAACATCGGCGCTTCGCCTCCCGGAGGAAAAAGCTGACGCGTCTACGAAGCTGCTGCAGCTTTGTTCTCCAAGACGTTTCGAAATACTCACTTTCCATGCTGCGCTCGCGCTGATTTTTTCGATCAACACTTTACCATAGTCCTCCGAAGAACTCGCAATCTTTTTAATCATCGATTCGCGAATTTCCCAAAATTCTTATCTGGATTTATTTATAACGGATATGAATAATTCGGTTGCAAGTTTATTCAGCTGTTCTACAACTTGACGCGAAACATTGAATTCTGAGAGACGGTGAAAGTCTCGGAAAAAAATGCGCCGGTGAATCACACGAGAAGAATTTTCGGACCGGATGAACCGTATCGGTCTTTTTTCTCGCCGAGAAGCAGTTCTGTTTCTTTGGTTGCGTAATTTTGCGGATTTTTCGAATTTTTATTCGCTGCTTTTTTCAAAAAGCCCAAATTTGGTTGAACAATTTTTTTTCGCATCGTTTTTCGAATTTCTAATCCAAGTTTTTCCCTGATTCAAGACCATATTTTCAAAATTGAATGCTGTAATTTTATTAGTTCAAAAAAACGAGGAGAAATTCAATGATTGAGTAATATTAGAACTTGTTTTCCGATCATTACGATTCATTGTTTTCAGCTTCGCAATGTGTATCAACTTTATCATTGTTCTTGATATGCCGGATAAAAAGTGTTTGCAATAATAATTTGTGACATTACGAGGTCATCGGTCTTGCCTAGTTTCTTTAAAAAATTATGCAATTTTCACTCCACTCCCAAACCCTCTAAATTTCTCACTCCAATAGAAAAATATATTCAATTTTAGAGTAAAAAAACTCGCTCGGGAATACAAAATCTTCGTAAAAACTGGAAGATTCCCGAATTCCCGCGTCAGTTTCGATGAAATGCAAGGCACACGAACTTGCAAGTCATTAAATATCGCCCACGTGTTTCCATCCCAGCGGATCGCAATAATTAAACCCCAAATTAATACCAATTCCATCAACGTCGCGTGCCGATTGAAAAAAATTACAAAGACGCGCAAAATTTCCCGGAAACTTTGTCTCCGCGTAGAGACGATCGACTGCGGTTGAAAATTGGTCGTTCGAGGAAAGATGAAAGCCTTATCACGCGGTTAATAAATTCAGAAAGTGTGATAAGGAGAAGAGACTTCCAGAGCGAGGCCAAGACGACGTCTCCTCCAACGCCAACAATCATTATCTCGTTTTTTGTCACTTGTGTCAAATAAGATATTAAGCGGGGACAAAAGTCGTCGGAAAGATTAATTTTAAATTTAATTATGCTATAAACTAATTAATTTCTATTTTTCCGCGATAAAGTTCGTACCTGGGGGTGCACTGGGCGGCTCTGACAAAGGTCGATGACCTTGAGGAATCGCCGGGGCTCGTCTTCGGGGCGCGATGGACATTTCCGGTCTCGAAGACTCCGTCATATCGCCTCTTCTGGGGATAAACGGAGAAACCGGAATTTTATGACAAGATCGAAATCGTTATCAAATTTGATTATATCAGTCATTAAAAAAATGTAATAACCAAGTGTTTGAAAAGTCGAATTAATGTGAATTACGAGAAAAGTGCATCATAAGAAACCTGAAACGGAAAAGATAAAGTTATTATGTACGAGGTCACTTTATATGTGCGCGATGTGTTTATAATCTGCATTATAAGTAAAAAGTCTCGATAGCAGTCGATTAGTGTTTTCCCTTTGTTCGGCAAGCGCGATCTCGTAAGTATGAACTCGACGATTCCAGGAATCAACATCAGAGACATCTATTTTCTCGTTTTTCCGTTCTTCAAATTCGTAAAACAATATTTGATATTTAAAAAGGAAAATTTCGTTTTGACGATTGTTCCGGATGGAAACGCGCGAAATGTCAAATGAGACATCGTTTAGTTATGCGTACTTTCATTGGATGATATCATTGTCGCCGTCGCCGATGAAGCACGTGAATTCACGAAAACGCACGAGCGAAAAACGAACGAGAAAACGATAATTCGAGCGCGAAAGATATTTCTTCTCGTTTGCGAAATGCTCCGAGTGATTTTGTCAAAAGTCGCGAGTTGCATCTCGCATGATCCACACGGATCTTTTTTTCTCTTCCCGACCTCCCGGGAGTTTATTTTTAGAATGCGCGAGAGCGTGTGTTTCTCAGCTCAATTTCCGGTATTTACATGGGAAAAAGAGTTTGTTTTCTATTTCAAGGCACTTAAAACGGCACCACAGCGTCGCCGAAAGATCTTCAAAGTTTCTATAAACAGTGAAAAAAGTATCCGTGTCGAAAGAAACATCGCGCAAGGGAATGCAGATTTCAAACTTTTCGCGGGCTTTTCAAACTCTGCGCTCTTTCTTTCGGATCCCGAGTTCTTTGTCCTGGCACTTCTTCACATAGTTTTTGTTTCGCGGAATATCTATTTCTTTAGAACCCGATGAAAAATGTGACGTTTACCTCTTGCAACGCGTATTTCGTCCACTGCGCGAAAGTCGACTCTGCGCGTTGCGGGAAAATTTAGCTTCAAATCGCGAGGCGGTGATTCCATCGCGGAAAATCCGTCGCGGATTGGCCAACTCCTCCGATCGTCGACCAATCGCCGGACAGGGCAGTGTCCGCGAATTTACAAATCCTGCCGTAGTCCGATAAAATAATCACTTATTATTGTACTGTCGATTCGGTCACGTTACGGTCACATTTTCGTCACAGAATTGAATTATCACTTTTGCTAAGATCTTTTACAAGAATAGCTATCATGATTCATCGAATAAAATTATAGAATCTTTCAAAGCTCTTTTTACAAGTTGAATGTTGTTAAATGTAGATTTCGGAGTTTATATATTAGTACTCATTATTTTCCTTCTAGAACTTTCAACTTCTAGAATATTCTATGTGACGTATTTGGGGTAATTAATTAGTTTTCAAAGCTCGTAAATTAGTCGTACATTTAGTGGTTTTGAGGTTGGTCGAAGGTCGTCGTCATATAATCAGTTGATACATATCGATAAGGAAATAACTTACTCCCAAGGAATGAATTCTGCGTTAGGGACAAAAGTATACCGGGTACACAACAATTATTTTGATAAATAATTTTTAAAAAATTAAAATTTTTCCTTATCAGTCTATATATAGATGCGCAATGACCGGTCACAACCTTTTTGGTCATAATGACGGTCAGTGACGGTAAAAAAGGTCAGAAAAATTGTGGTAAAATGGCAGTCATGTGACCTGACCGGTCATTATGACCGGCACATCTCTACACAGGAATTTAAAGAGTACATTCCAAGATCGTTTTTGCTCTTCAAAAAAAAATTCAAATTTGCCGCCATCGCCATTTGCTTTCTCGGTCCTCCCGCGCGCCACCTGTCGCCCCCAAAGCCTGTCAAAATCGCCCCGTCAATTTCAGTTTCGCTCAGCGTTCGAAAGAAGACGGGTGGTCACCGGCTCTCTCCATTTCCAAATCAAATTCGGCCCCGAGATTCGCGAGAAGAGTGCGCGGAGATTGCGCTGGCGCTCGCGCTCATGCATCCATGTATCGGCGACAGTGGCACGTTCTTTAGAACATAATCCAAGTGCGATAAGATGGCGTCACGCGTGACGAGGAAGGAGTGAGGGGGCAGCGGAGCAGGAGAAGACAGGAAGCGGGCAAAAAGGCGTACGAAGGCCGAGAATAACGAGCGCAGTGGTGTCATGACTTGGTGCGAACGCGAGGGCAGCAGCTGCCTTTGTGCCTTCGCCGTGAAACTCGCGTGATCCCCGTCGTCGATGTCTTTGTTTCGCCGTTCTGGCACTGCCGAATCACTCGTCCTGTCGCCACTCAGGACCTCCTCGTCGTAACCCAAGGCGAGTCTCGTTCTTCCTTACCTAAATACGTTCTCGCATTTTTTCGGGAGCGCGAGACGAAAAAACCTTGGCGAAAGCTAGATTGCAGTCCGAAATTTCTCTCTCGCGCTCTCTTTCTCTCTCTCCCCTCCCTCCCCGCTTTTGCCCCTTCAATAGGCATTTTGCAGGATTGGAATTTTTGTTTCCGCGATCTATTGTTTTGAAAAACGATCCTATAGTTTAAGGTTATGTAAGCCCTGTTTTTCCCTTTTTTGCGAGACAGGACGGAGTTACCGGACTGGTCTGTTATTATTTTCCCGTTTTGTTTCGTGCGAGCCGAACGTACGTTTCTATTTTTACAAGCGCCGCTTCTGGTTATGTACTTGTTGCCTTTTTTTTCCTCGTCCCGTTTGTCGATCGAGGCTTTAAACGCTTCAATTTTTAACGTTTTTGCGAGCCCGAAACTATTTCTTTCGATCTATTTTGAGGTTATGTCATGTCCGATGTTTTGGTTATCGAAAAAATTCCGAATTTACGTAAGACAATGGGGAATCATCGGAAGCTCCGATTTCGTACTTTCCGTGAATCAGTTGCACGCACAAAAAAACAACTAAGATAAAGATACTACATAAATCGCTGCGATGACTCATAAAACCGTTCTTAAATGAGCATTGTATTACTCAAACATCGAGCATCATTCAGCTTTTATATCTTATCAATTGTATATTCCGTTTTTTCCCGAAAGATAAAAATTATCCATGAAATACAAAAAAAAAATGAAATACTAAAATGATGATTCAATCCCATAGACGCAGACCAGCCAGGGGCATCAGGATCTCCGGTATCGTCTCCGAAAAGCCCGTAAGATGCGGGAGTTCAAGGTGGTGGTGCTGGGTTCGGGGGGCGTTGGAAAAAGTGCCCTGACGGTGCAGTTCGTCTCGGGTTGCTTCATGGAGAAGTACGACCCGACGATCGAGGACTTTTACCGCAAAGAGATCGAGGTGGACAGTTCGCCCTGCGTCCTAGAGATCCTGGACACCGCTGGAACCGAACAATTCGCCAGCATGCGCGACCTTTACATAAAAAACGGCCAGGGTTTCGTCGTCGTGTACAGCCTGACGAATCATCAAACTTTTCAGGACATTAAAGCGATGAAGGAGCTGATAACCCGCGTCAAGGGTACCGAGAGAGTCCCGGTGCTGCTCGTGGCGAATAAGCTAGATTTGGAACACCAACGCGAGGTCGACACTGCCGAAGGCAACGCTCTTGCGCAACTCTGGGGCTGCCCGTTCATCGAGGCCAGTGCCAAGAACCGCATAAACGTCAACAACGTGTTCGCGGAGATCGTGCGCGAGATGAACGTTAGCCCCGAAAAGGAGAAAAAGAGTTACTGCTGTTGCAGCGTCCTCTAAAACTTAATTTCTTCGTTAGCGAGACTCGAACACTTTTTATTAGGATTGTATCGAAATGAAGCGAGGCGGACACTTGTAATATACGACTCGCGTTACGCTCAGCGAGGCAATTATCTCGCAATTTTCTAACTGAAAACCCGTCACGATCGACGTTGGATATTTTAATATACATGGATAGTATTATATGTAATATTATTGTAATATATAACTGTAGAGTGTAAGGAGGGTTTCGATGCGTGGAGGAGAGACCGATGGGCCCGACCCAAACGCGAAATCTTCGAGACGAGTTTTTTCACTTTTATATAAGAATCGCGATTGAGCGTTTTGACGTTTGGGTACGGGGCGGCCAAAGGTTTCCGCTCGTTCGTTCGCGTGTAAATATCGATTCAGAACGACCGATTGGGGCTTCTATTATCTTTGTTTTGTAACGGAATTTGTGCGACCTCGGCGAATTGTAATCGAGCGATTTTGTTTTGTAAGATTCGGGCATGCGTGTAAGGATTTTTTTATTGTAACCGTTTCGGATGAAAGAAACGCAAGTTCTTGTTTTCGCGAAATCGAGATTGGTGCAATAAGTTTGTTAGTTTTTGCTCTCTTCCATGCACGTGCAAATACGGAAATTGGTATTTTTGCACCTGAACATAAGAAATAGTAGGCCGGCGCATTTTTAGGATGTTGTTGTTACCAATGAAATGTCGAGGGACATTTTGCCCTGATTTTTAGCGATTAATAGTAGTGAATCGACTTGCGTTGATCGACTTTTTAACTCTGTAAACTTGGATATTGAAATGTTTTAGTTCGTTATACAAATTTTGCAAATTGCATGTTTTTAAGTCTTGACTTCAAGTTGTTCTCCATGAAATTTTATACGACATCGTGACAAAAAGAAATGCCAAGAATCGTTCAATGTGTCGTTATCGTTACTTGTAAGGCAAATGTTTATATAATTTGTACAGTCGTTTGTACTCCTGGTGACTCTTTGCAAGTGTGTCAAAGTGCATCTCGAGAATCGAATCACGACGAAGAAAGTATTTGAAGATAAAAAGCGACTATCGATTTTCCGAGCGGATTTTTCATTTTCTTTCGACGCTCGGAACAAATATCAATGCGGAGGATAAGTGATGCTTTGTACGCTTGCGAAAATGCGGAATCTTACTGTGATTCCGTAGATACGATTGTATTTTCACGGACAATGGATAAATGCTGGCAACTTTCGTGGTTCGTTGTGACTTTGTACGAAAAAAAAGCGTTAGTTAAGGAATGTAGTCAATATAAAAGTTTACAGTTGTAATCGTGGAATAATCCGAGATCAATTAACGACGAGGTTGTAAAGTTGAATGGAAGTAATGCCGGGTAAAGCGCGACGGCCCTGTAAAAATCGTACAATATCTTTGGCGGCGTTTTTTTTCGCGTTTCTAGCCCAAAAACGTGTAAAGAGTGTTGAGCGTTGAAAGTGAGAAAATTGGGTTTCACCACCCAGTAATCGAAAATCAACGCTGAACACGCTCCACTTGTAAATTGTATTAATCGCTGCTTATTCAAGTTAGAATCGCATAATATTTTTCTAAGCGGATCAATGTTTATCGTGTTCGAGGTGAAATGCACTTTGTATCATTTAGCATATCATTTTCGAAGGACCAGTTTGTTCAGAACTCCGATTGGCCAATTGAAAAAACGTTCAAATTGTTCAACAGTCGAAAAAACAACTCAGCCTTTCAGTACTACCTGCGTACAATATTGAGTATGAAATACGTTATATTTTTTACAACGCGAAGAAACTGTAAATATTATTATACATAAATATATACGAATAACGAGGTAACAAAGATACAGTAAAAAAATGTGCATTGCGAGAGGAACGTTTACTCGTGAACGGGTGCTGTTAATCGTGTGTCGCCGTTAGAAATTGTACATTCGGGATTTCGCAGTTCGTTTTGTACGAGTAATGTTTTCTTTTTTTGCTTTTTTTAAAGAAAATAATAAATGTTGAATCGGAATCACCAGCACGATAATCTAGTCATGAGAGGACTTCGTGTAATAGCTCGGACAAAATCGAAACGAGATAGCCGAAAATCGCGCATATCGCAGCTTTTGAGTGGACCAAGACCGTTATTTGCTTCGATGCCGCTGTTTCGTTGATCGGCATTTTACGACGACGAGTGCACATTTTTTTTCTTCCTTACACCCCCCCCCCCAGACTTTTACACGTTTTTTTTAATTCGTAACATTGTAATGGCATTTGGCAATATCGCACAAATAAAAATATAGAATGAAAATCAGACTTTGGATTTTTTTTATCACAAAAATAAAGAAAGGAAATACAAACTTTTTAAGCTTATTACAAAAGGGACTTATTTATCTCCATCAAACAATCCGTCATTTCAAGCCCCGTGACAGCTAAACAGGCTTTGATAAAATGATGAGAAACGCGATAACGCGAAACCTCGCGGTTTCGATTCCCAGAGTATTCGTAGCGCTCTCCGTGCTCTGTACAACGCTTTAAAAATTCGCCCACAGCCTCCATAACCCTTTCGTATTCCGTATTATCTGCATCGCTCATTACATTGTTTATCACCACCATGATATCGCCGTAATCTTCGGCATAAGGTGTACCGCAAACGCTGTTTTCGATGGCACGCATGATTCCCTTCCAAAGTTCAGTGACCTGTTCCCCTTCTCCATTAAGGGAGTCCGATCTTATTAAATGCCAACACATTTTGAGCAAACAGGGGAACGTCAGCGGTGCGAAATCTTCAGGGTATTCGAGACATAACTGACACGCTTGGGAAATAACGGGCTTAAGGTGCGCGAAGTCAAAAATCCCTTCGCTCCACTTGAAGTAAGTGTCGCAGAAACGATAGAGAACAATTTTCAAGTATTCGACGTCCATTATGGTGCAGTTCAGGAACAAGTGCCTCAAGAAATCGTCCTGAAGAAAGGTGAAATCCTGCAGGTAGAGCTTGAGGTCATCGTCGAGTCGGGCGTTGCTTTGTACCTGGGGATTCAAAGGTTGGGTTTATTCCGATGATTCGCTCGGAGCATGCCATCAGGGAAGCTCACCTTGATCATCACCGAGAAACAAAGTCTTTCGTATTTGTGCAGGATGTTGGAAACTTGCAAATACTGGGACCTTATTCTCCACATCGTGAAGGAATCGTAAGGGCTTAGAAATGGGTCGACCTTGCTAATGATCTCGAGTTTCTCTTTTTCCAAATGGTCCCATCGTCTATTGAAGAATTGTTCTATCAGCATGTCCAACATCTGCAGAACCTCGGAATTCTCGAACCTGAAATCAAAGCCCGTTGAGCCAGGAGCTTTAAAATGTGGAATCCAGCACTGACCTTGAATGCATTTTATCCTCGCGTGCGCGGGTCAATTTTTTCGCGAGCCCTAGAAGCAAGTTCGGCAGATCATCGGATTTTCTCGCCAAGTTTCTGCAGGAGATAAGAATGGCCTTGAGGCAAACCGGGGAGTAATTGTCCCGGAGTAAATACGGGATCAGGACGACGTTCGTGATATCTTTGGCAGCTTCGTCCATCTTTGGCCAACTGCGTATTACGTGTACCAGGAGCTCGTCGAGTCTCTTTACTTTCCATTCGACGTTCTCCTGGACAACGTCGCGGAGCGCGCCGAGGAGAAGGCTAATGTTCTCGTTGTCCTTGATTCTCATAAAGGGCAGCAAGATAAAAAATCCCGCCATAGGCAGCATCGCGTTGCAGAATTCTCTGTGTCCGATCGCGACCTTCACCAGGATCCTCATGATTTTCTTCGGATTCCTCATCAGGAAAATCAGGAGACGTCTGTAATCAGCTGGAGACTCGAAATTCGGATTACAAGAGATGAATTGTTTAAACATCGATTCCGTTTCGGAGCATTCGAGAGCGTTGCTGCCATCGTGTTTAAGGATGTAATTTAGGGCGATTGTCGTAAAGTCCACGGCCTTGAAACTCATCAGCATTGTCAACGTGCCATGGTGAACCTTTTGCTTGAAGGTCACGTCGTGGGGACCATTCAAGACGAAGACGAGGTAATCCAAAAGGGTCAACGCATCCTCTACATCCATCAACGATTCCTGCTTTTCCACAAGCTCAAAGACCTCGTGATCCCAGTTCTCGTATCTGAAAATAAATCCGGAATGAAAACCCAATTTCGAACAAAGTTAATTTTCCGTTGGTAAACCTTTTCAACAACTCCTTCATGCACGCCTCGTTTCCTTCGTTCAAATTCTTCAGTAAATCCTCCAAGGTCATCAGCGCTTCTAGACCCTTCTCCGGCTTGGAAATAAAGTTCCCTAAGGTTTCTATCAAGTGCTCGTGACCCTCGAATTGAGCATCTTTCTCGGCCTTCTCTACAAATGTGTGACATCGTAAACCTATCCCACGCTGTAGCGTAATCGAGGGATTCTCTGGGTCTTGAACTTCTACCCAGGCCATGTAACAGCTACAGTCGACTTCCTTGACCTTCTGCAGCAACAATTTCGTCAGTTCATTGTGAACTATCGTCAGGTGCTGTTCCGCGACCTCTTCCTCACATCTAGAAAAAGGCATTTCCCCGAAAACCAGCTTGTAACGCTTCTCGTCTTCGACATTCCACGAAAGACCCGAGTCGTTATCCATAGAAGCTTCCGTAACGTCCAAAAGCTTCTTTAGGACGATCCCGAAGCGCTCGTGTTTCGCGTTGCCTCGGAGTTCGCTCAATTTCGAGAACTTTTCCGAGCCGAGCAAAATCAGCAGTTTCTCGGTGATCGCCGCCAGCCTTCCCAGCATTTCTCGGATGTTCGTGCTTTGGATGCCGACGCTTTTCGCCTGGACAAGCTTTTTTTGGCTTTTCTCCACGAGGCTCGTCACCAGTCTCAACCCTCGTTCGAAGTGCAGCGAGCTCACGCAACTGGAATGCAATTTTTAATGAAGTTTTGGTTTTTGGTAGACGCCTTTTGTCGGTTTTTACCTTGGCACGATTTCTAGTAATTCTACGGTTAAATCCAGGGGTAAATAAGGCACGGAATGTGTCAGGATGTCCTCGAAGTTGAGGCGCCAGAGAAATTCGATAAAGAGGTGCGGGGATAATGAAGGACACATCCCAACCAAGTGTCCATGGACGATGTCCTCTTTCAAGAGTTCCTGGCACCGGAACTTCGTGTTCAGCAGGAAGAACTTGAAAGCTTCGACGCTTTCGCGCACGTTGTGCAGGTTTCTTCTCCCGGTTGGGATTTTGCAGGATTCGCAGACCTCGACGACGTCATGGAGGATCGAGTCGATGTAAATGATGGATTCCGCAGTTATCCTCGAAGACAATTGACATAGTTTCCCGTACTCTCTCTCCTTTTTCATCAGCAGGGTCTGGATTCGCTGGCGAAATTCGTCCATCTTCATTAATTCATTACCTAAAATTTTTTTCGTAATTTATCATTTTTTACGCAAATTGAATTAATAAGTTTTTTTTAACTCTTTTAATTACGAGTTGTTTACGGAAATGTTGTTTGTGAATAATACCATGTGATATCAGATGATCGCGCGCAAATTGTTGATAACGCCGAGAACGAAACTGCGCAGTTTGTTGATAAAGTGAATGATGGTTCGGGCGTGGTTTATGGACGACAGCGGAGCCGATCAACGGCTAGAACATCACCGGGAACCCCCGAAATTCGTGGACGTCGAGGAACTTTTCGATCTCACGGGTGTCGAGTACTTTGAGGTTAGGTTAACTGTAAAATTTTCGCACGCACTTTGTATTGATTTCTCGTTTTTTAGATTCACGGAGATTACGCCGACGACGAAGTTTTGCAAAAGTTGAAAAAAGAGCGCGGGTATACTTACGAGGACGAAATCACCTGTTCCCAAGAATGTTTACAAAACTACGAGGAGAAGGTTTTGATAATGAATTTAAAAAACAAATTCTGAAATTACAAGATCGAAACTGCTTTTTTTTAGTTGAAAAATTTCTTCGCGGAACATCTTCATACCGACGAAGAAATTCGGTTGGTTTTGAAAGGGTCTGGATATTTCGATGTGAGAGACAAAAAAGATGAATGGATTCGCATCGAAGTCGTCGCCGGCGATTTGATCATAATCCCGAGCGGAATTTATCACAGATTCACTTTGGATTCCAAAGTAAAAGCTGTCACGTAGCGCTCAAAAAGTTCATCGATTCTTACAATTTGAAAAAATTTTTGTTACAGAATTTTATCAAAGCCAAGCGCTATTTTATCGGAGAACCCGTTTGGTTGCCGTATAACAGACCAGCAGATAACATGGAATGCCGCAAAAAGTATTTGGAACAATTGGAAAAAGGTTTCGTCGCAGCTTGATTTGATATTTGATGAATTGACAATTATAATATATAAAAGGCCTTTATTGGCAGAAGTTACCGAAACAAGATATATAAGGTTGCACACTAGGATTGTTTGATATAATATACATGTAAATCGTGTACAGTTTTGTCAATATACAAGAAAGTTTACAGGATCAAGTTTCCCGTTCACAGATCACATTTTCAGCAATTTGTCTTATCAGTGTAAAATTGGCAACCACAAATTAACGTCAAACGCAGTAAAAATGCCAAAATGCAAAAAATCAATCGATTTGAAAAATTACTGCGTCGTTATTATTTACATGAAAAACTCGTTATTTTTTGCCAAGATTACCAAGTGTTAAGTAGACAAATTTTGTCTTAGAGTCTAAAATGTAACTAAAAGTCGGCATTGATCGAGAAGCTGCTCTCTTTACGATCCTGCGTGACTCCCCATTTTTGGTATTCGCCAACTTTCTTTTCAAAGAAGTTAGTTTTTCCCTCGAGGGAAATTTGCTCCATGAAATCAAACGGATTTTTGGCGTTGTAAACCTGTGAAAAAAGCATTTCCTTATTGAACTTGCAAGAAAAAAAGCAATCCAAAAATTCGGAGAAACAAGCACCTTTGGACATCCGAGCTCAGAGAGCAGTCGATCGGCAACGAATTCGATGTACTGGCTCATGAGAGCGCAGTTCATGCCAATCATTTCCACGGATAAAGCGACGGTTAAAAACTCCTGCTCGATCTTGACGGCTTCTTGGACGATCCACGTTACTCGTTCCTGTGACGGCTTTTGTACTATGTGTTTGTACATGAGGCAGGCGAAATCACAGTGTAATCCCTAAAAGAAATTCAAAGATTTAGAAATTTACAACCATCTCGTGAAATACAAAGTTTTTCGAGCATTGTACTTCATCTCTGGAAATGAGTTCGTTGCTGAAAGTAAGTCCCGGCATCAGGCCTCGTTTCTTGAGCCAGAAGATCGACGCGAAACTGCCGCTGAAAAAGATTCCCTCGACGGCAGCAAAAGCGATGACTCTTTCAGCAAACGTGGCTGATTTGTCGCCGATCCAATCCAGGGCCCACTTCGCCTTCTTGCCCACACAAGGCAAAGTCTCGATCGCATTGAACAAAAAGTCTCTACAAAAATACATTGGTTTTAAACATCTCCAAGTTTGCTTTTCTTCGCGATTTTGTTTTACCTCTGTTTTGGGTCGCTAATGTAAGTGTCGATAAGGAGGGAATACATTTCAGAGTGAATATTCTCGATTGCGATTTGGAAGCCGTAGAAACAACGAGCCTCCGTCACTTGAACTTCCTGACTGAAACGTTCGACGAGGTTCTCGTTTACAATGCCATCGGAAGCTGCGAAAAACGCCAGGATGTGGGAGATGAATTTACGCTCTTCGTCCGTCATTTTCACCCAATCCGTCAGATCCTGAAATAATTTAGGTAAGAGTGAAGCCAACAATTCTGGATTGGAAATTGGGAAATCGTCGATGATTTACTTTTGAAAGATCGACTTCCTCGACCGTCCAAAAAGAGGCGACGGCCTTTTTGTACATGTGCCAGATGTCGGGCCATTGGATTGGTAGAATGACGAATCGGCCAGGATTTTCCTTGAGCAGAGGCTCCAAATTTTCGTCGAACGTCTTCTCCGGGAAGTCCAGTTTTTTAATTCCGTTTGTCTTCTCGTGCTAGAAATATTCAACATTTGAGTAACCTTTTCATTCGAAAAATTTGTTTTTTACTCGCTTACCTGTTGGTTGTCTCGGTTTTCCAACTTTTTTGGAGAAATACAGAGTTTCTTTGGAGAAATCTGAAAAATAAAGGCAAATTTAGAACGAATTGTAATATTTTTTTTTCGAACCTCGAATTGTTTATTCGATTCGGCAACATTTTTTTGAGGTTACCCTTATCGAAAGCAATTGCATTTCAATTGAATATATTTTGAAATTGCATTTCGATTCGAAAGAATTTCGTCGTAAATTTTTTCTCCTTCCAAATGCTATAATTACGCCGCATGTGGCAGCGGGGAAATTACGCTTACGATTCTGGGAAACGATTAATTCTCCTTCCGAAATTTCACGTAATTTGCATTTCCGATTGAAATTTCTCAAGTAAATTAAATTGGAATTATAAATTCTACGCAAGAAGAATTTTTTATTGTTCAAATAAGAACGAGAAATAAAATGAAAGGGATGAATTATCTCACGTTATCTTCGATCATAATCGCCTCGAAGCTCTTGCGGACATTTTCCTTCGTCGTGTTTTTCAGTGGCATCGTAAAAATATTCAAAAATTTTCAATCACTTGAACAAGTCTTCACAAGCCGAGATCAGAATGACGTCAAACCCGGGAGAAACTGCGTGTTTCGAGTCACTCGACACCCGCGACTTTGCTCATTGGTCGCCGAAACAGCTGTTTGCAAGCTTGAGCGAGTTTCACCAATGAGAAGCCGACTGAATGCCGCCAAATTTGTTGAACTCTTTTTACGATGGTAGTAAACATTAATTTTTCTTCAAGAGGTATGTTAAATGTACAGCACAAGTGAATTCGCGAGAACCAGGCGAAAAATCTGCCAAAATTAATGTTTTTCAATTTTTCGTTTCCCGCGAAAGAATTACGCGTTGCCAACTTTATAAAGCTGGCAACGCGTAATTCTATAGTACTAGAAAATTCAAATTCACATTTACGGAAAGGTTGATTTCGTTAAATGTAATTGTCCACTGAGGGAAGAAAATCGGTATTTTTAAAAAGATAGAAATTGTAATTAAAGCTCTATGAAAATGTTACGGTTTTCGAAGCGCGGGAAATTTGAAAATCCAGGTCGGGTGGACAATGTACATGAAAATATTTGTTTCCACATTTAGCTGCGTGAGTGCGCTCACGCTCTTATAGTTATTTTTTAGATACGAAACACTTTAGAAGCTTATCATTTTTTTCCTAAAATAAAATCAAAATCGAGAGTTCGATTATTTTCTCCGCGTATAAAAGGTGGTCATGCGCAAGCCACGTACATTGTTCAACATTGTATACCTACATGTGCTTGAACTGACGTGTACGCAGTAAAAAATTTCGCGATTCGCCAAAAATGTCTTCTGTGCGCCAAAATTTTCACGAACAATGTGAACTCGCTATAAACAAACAAATAAATATGGAACTTTACGCATCGTACTATTACTTAAGCATCGTAAGTGAATTTTACGTACTAAGTATTGATTAATTAAAGAGTCCATTAAACGAATGTACGTCTATTTGCGTCAAGGGCGTTGCACATTTTCCTCGACCTTTTCGCTTTTCCCTATACAATTTTGCACGGTTCGTCAAAAAATCCGAAAATTTCATCGCGTTTTTTTGTTGAGCAAAAATGCCTGACGATTAACGAGTCATTAGCTCACTGATTAGACTCGTTAGACAAAGGAAAACAGACGTGCAATATGTTTCCTCCTGTTGTTTGTTACATTGATAAAAATACGCGAAAAAAGTGCGCAGAGAAATTTATTCACGAAGTGTTGTTTTCGTATCTTGCGCAGGCATATCATTTCGATCGAAGTGACGTCGCGCTTCCAGGTTTGTTTAAATATTTCAAAGACGCTTCCGACGAGGAGCGTGGACATGCCATGAAGCTTTTGAATTACCAGAACAAAAGGGGAGGCAAAGTCGTGCTGTCCGACATTTCAAAGCCGCTAAACACGGAATGGGCAACTGCGAAAGATGCCATGATGGAAGCTCTGGTTCTTGAAAAACAAGTCAATGAGGTAAATGCTCCGCGAACGTGAATTTCGCGCGAGTCGGAATGTTTCGGGATTTGAATTCTAGATGAGTTGGCGCGTCTATTGACGAATCAGAAACATTCTTACGGAGTGGGCTCAGAGTCGACCAGTTACAAATGACTTTCTAGATGGCATAAATAACAGGGGGTGTAACTCAGTGGTAGAGTGTCCGCTTCGCATGCGGAAAGTCCTGGGTTCAAATCCCAGCTCCTCCAAAATTTTTTATTTTTTACTTCCGAGATTTTTATCATTTAATTTCCTTTAACGATTTTCCAATTATAAATAAACGTATTTTTTCATTAAAAAAGTTAAAGATGTCATGGTTTTTTTCGTATTGTTTTATAATACTGACTACACGCGATATGATTTTTTCGTTACGAATTATTCTATTTATAATCGTTATCGGAGCTGTTCGATTAATGCACATTAAAAAGAAAAGATAAGACGTACATTTTTCAGACGTAAAAATGTGTGTTTCAGAGTTTGCTGCAACTCCACGGTTTGGCTTCTGAACAAAACGACGCGAACCTGCAAGATTTTCTGGAAAGCGAATTTTTGCAGGAACAAGTCGATGCGATCAAAGAGATCGCGGATCACGTGACGAATCTGGAAAGAGTCGGAGAAGGTCTCGGCTTGTATGTCTTCGACAAGGAATTTCGCGAATAAATAACTTTGAGATTACAAACTTCGGAAACAATCAGCGCACCGTAATCCGTGATGTTGATATTAATAATACTCGCTGTACTTCTTTTTCCATTACGAGCGAAATAAATACCTAACCCTACTTCGAACCTAAAAATAGCCGATTTTTTCGCGAAAGTTGGAAGTCGATTGCGGATAAGTTTCACGATAAGACGGCGTAGTCAATTATGCGAGAATAATTTATGAACAATATTCACTGAAAAATGGATGTTTTTGTAAATAAGTGAAATAAACGTTTCTGCTCAACCTGGAGAATTTTTCGGAAATTTATTCATCACTATTTTATTCATTTATTCATTTCTCAAACTCACAAGTCCAATTACAAATTGAATATAATTAATTAATCCAGCACTCGATGTGTTCGCTGAAGATACGAAAAAAAAAATAAAGAAACTTCAATCACAATCGCGTCAAAACAAAATGGCGTTTTCAAACTCGGTCAGGTAAAGAAGAAAACTATTTTTTTTCGATTTTTGAAAAATATCGAACTGTGTCACAATAATAAATGGAATCAAATTTGTTGATCTATTAATCGTTCCATGAAACAAAACCAGAAAGTTCCCGAACATTTTACGAAGTACGGATGTTTATTTATTACATCGAGACGGGAAACTTTTCCCGTGCTGTAGAGG
>JABFQM010000838.1:0-28009 GCA_022816865.1 Zelostemma sp. ZL-2020
GAAAGGTGCCGTTGTCGGTAATATGAATGACAATAAGAGGAGTTGGAGTTAGAGGTGGGCGAACGCTACGCACTCTTTGCCACCGTTCTATGCTGAACTTCCACTCGCCCACTCCACTCGGTTCAATCCACCCTCCGGGAGAGCAGTGGGACTTGTATTCCTCCCTTCGCCCCTTCACATCTCGCAGTCCCGACACTGACGTCCCGACATCCAAAGCAACGCGCCATCTCCCGCTCGGGTCGCCGTAGACTCGCGCCCTCCCTCGGTTAACCCTCTGACTTCATCCCCTGGATATATTCCCGTTCGTACATCCAATATCGCGGATACGTCCCGGACTTGTCTATCGCAGGTACCTACGTGGCTGCTACGTACACTGCAGGTGCGTACTCGCCCGACACACCTCGCCGAGAAAGACTTTTCGATAATCACCTGTCACTTTTACGTGACGGGACTTGACGAAGCGTCACGAATGAATTAGAATAAGGCTCTCGTCTTGTTTCCCCTTGTTTCGAACAATGCCGTGTTATATATTTATGATAAAGGATGTCTCTTTTCGGAAAAGAGGTTTTGGTAGAGCTCGTTTGTACAATGAAGATAGAAGAGAAGAGACATGAATGAAAGACGGGGGGGAAGTGTGGTTTAGCGCGAGAAGGAGAGACCGAGCGAGACGGGAAATTAGACGAGAGGTAGGGAGCGCGAGATTCCCCTTATAATTAATGTGTAAGGGTAGGTCATGGCTCCGAGCTCCCGGCGCACTTTCACGGGAATTAACTTAGCTCAGCTGTTTGCGATTCGTATAATGGAGCACGGCTGTGGTTAAAGTTAAGGTTTTCTCGGAAGAACGACTCGACTTCTTTATTTTCAAATGGGATCAAGACTTGTTTCACTTTCGGAACCTACCAATTCGCAATACGTCCGATAATGCAGAAACATTTGTACATAAAAATCACGGTAATTCGCAAACTGCAATTACGAATCGGGCGATGATATCCGGGTTGAAAAAGTTCGTAACATTCAAAATCCGAGTCTCGCCTGCACCGTAATTACAAGGAGATTCCAATTTACAGTCGTTCAAGTACTCGGAACGAAATCCAGACAAGCGATACCTGTGCATCCCTATTCCACTTGTCTCGCGAGGCGAGAGCGAAGGGCTAGGGGGACGCGCATCAGTAACAATGTCAGATAAGGAACGACGCTCGAAAGGGGGGTAGGGGGTGAGAGTGGGTTCGATATAGAGGCAACGAGTAGACAGTTTGCATGGGGGAAAATAGAAAGAATTCTGATCACGGGATGTGCCGCGAGAACGCGAATCATGTAAGCGAGGGAGGAAGGAAGGAAGGCAGAAAACAAAGACGGAAAATGCGAAGCTCCAGAACGAGAATGGAATCAATACGTGAGCCGAGTGTGTGTCTTTGCCCCATACGCGTGTTTCCGTGGGACGTCCGAATACATCGCAGTCTGGCGATGGAGGGTGAAGGCGGGTGAAGGCGGGTTCTGCGTCTAACTGTGGGCACACCCTCCGGGTATATGTGCACGAAAACAAGCCTGCCTCAGCCTGAATGTGCCCCGCACACACGCGGGGGATGCTCATATGTGACCCTCTTGCGAATTCTGCCGCGTGGCTGCGCTCAAATCCGTCCGATACGACGGAGGAGGATGTCGGGATGAAAAAAGGAGCCGCTATTTCGCCAAATGGAATCTAAGTACTTGGATTCTTCGCGGGGATTAAATCCTCGTGAGAATCCGTCCTGCTAATACGCTCCGGGGAATGACACCGCCTCGGAAGTTGAATTTTTGAATCGACGGGCAAGCCGAAACGCGCTTCTCGGATCGCGAACAATTCCGAGCGAAAGATGAGAAATCACCGCTCCGTGTTTTGCATTTGAATGACGGGGAGGGAAATTGAAAAAAGACCAGCCGAAATGACGATACAAATAAGAAATCGTGACGTTGCTCCGGAGTTCAAAAGCTCTTAGCCAGCACCCTCTTCCGTTGCCAATAAAAATGAAACTCCCATCACGTATGATCGATTTGTCTGCCTCGCTGGGGCCACGCCATCATTCTCTCTCGAGTCTCTCGTCATTCTGGGAAATACGAAATAGGACGTATAACTAGGGAAGAAATCCACCTACACGCGTACGCACACACGGGGGAACATTCTTTACTCTATCAATTTTCTCCGAAGAGGGATGATAATAATGCCAACTTCCTCCGGACGAAAAGTCAAAATGAGATTTGTTTCTTCGTCATGTTTTCCCCTTTACTCTTCAACCGCCCGATAAAGAACGTACGAATATTTCGCGTTTCGGTCGATCGCGAAAAAGCATTCGAGCGATATTTTTTTGCTCCGCAATCTCGATTCACCTACATTTTGAATCTCAAAGATTTACGATATTCGATCGAGTTAGCCGGAGGGAGAACGGACGAATCCCCATGGTCCACCCCCCCATAACCGCGGCGAAGACACGGAGTTGTCATCTCCATGGCGACAGAACCGAATTCCACGGGCACACGGGGGAAGGGGGGGGGGGCGCTGCACACACATTCCCCGCCTCTGATTGGACACTATTTTTTTTCCGCCGAGGGTGCACACGATTTTCCATGCCTTACCTCGTTACACGGTATCGAAAACATATTCCGGGATTAAAAGCTTACAAATGTGTTCATCGTAATCAGTGGCCCAGATCGCGCGTCTACTTCACGGTCTTCGTAGCTGATTAACGAAACAAAAAATGTGCGTCGGCTAACGCGACTAACGTGACGTATGGATTGTTTGAGACACGGTATAATCTTATCAACAAAAAAAGAACTGCGCCAGGTACGTGAGAAGAAGCCAAAGAAAAGCCGGAGTTAGCGTGCGAGGGGTTCTTATCTCTTTCTTCACCCTTACTAGGTATTCGTACGACAACCATAAAGCTGATATATACTGTAAATATAGAATGTAAGGGAAAGAGTATACGCGTCCCGACGTGCATTTTTCAAGGATATTCGATAAGTTTTCGACGTCCAAAAGTAATCGATTTCAGCCGAGAGGATTTTTCGCGAACGTAGACCCAACAATTTCTCGATGAATCCGACGAAACATCAGCGGGTTTTTCAACGACCTTACGCCGAGTAAGACAATCATTTTTTTTTGCCCCGAAGTAGGCAAGAATCCAAGAGACCGCCAGAACTTCATCCGTCTTCTTCGGAAGCGGAAGGAAGGTCGACGTCCATTTCGCATCCTGTCACTCGTCGCGAAGCGTCGACGAGAACCGATGCGTGTTTATTTGGCCGGAAGTCCATACATAAATCTCACTGTTTTCGAGCCGTTCCACCGGCGTGAAATATGATAATAGACGCGAGAGCGATAGAGAGACGGGGGAAGAAGAAGCGGTGATGATGAAGCTGAACAAGTTTCGGGAAAGAAGGTAAATCCGCTTCCGTCGACGCGAAAAACTTTTATTCTAATACCTGGAGAGGAGTGCTCCGCTGAAATGTAGCGAGCCTTATTCTTCCTCGTCTTTCCCGGCTGCCAAGTGCGATACATGCATTCGCCGCTTGCTCAAGTTTGCGGATTACTCGTGCGAGTGTCGGCTTACGCGACGCCTTTGACGTTCAATTCACCGGATAACTTCCCGTTTGTCTTGAAATTTTTTACGCGCTCGCCAAACTTTCGTTAAATTGAAAATACAAGGAAAAACTTGGGTAAACATTTCTTTGAAAGCCAAGATTTCTGGGCTCGTAAAGCCAAAGCGCGCAGTCCAAGTGACATTGTAGATGCTCAACGACTCGAGCGAATCCCTATTAAGCGAAAGTTTTCCACCGGAAGTGGAAACGGTTAAGCCGAGAGATGAAACTGCCGGGGAATAGTTGAGGAAGCGGATGATGGTGGTGGTGGTGGTGGTGGGGTAGAAGGGGTGGGCGCGGTGGTTCAACCGAACGGGGGTGAGAGAAAGTGGGTAATGGAATTTCGAGAGCGAGAGTCGGGAGCACGAAATGGCTGGCACGTTCGCTGTTCCCGGGGAGTAAGAGAGAGATAGCGAGAATGAAAGAGGCATCTGGCGTTACGAGCCCCGTACTCAGAGGGTTGTGGGTTAATTAATTCCGCGACATAAACCCTCTTCTATCCTTGAACTCCGCAATCACCGACTCCATTCATAAACTATTATCAAGGTCGGGTTTAAACTGTGCCATGCGTTTTAAGGGGAACGATCCATGAGAAAATCAAGCAGCGTCTTTAATTCAAGGAAAAACGATGGATTCCAAAGGAGACTTTACTTCATCAACATTTTGCACAATCTCTTTTCTCGACTTCGTCAAATCATATCGGCCGGAAAGCGGCAGCGTGAAAAATGCTTTTCACGTTTCTTCGGGTCCTCGGGCCAACTCATTTGGTCTACGGCATGAGGCATTTCCCATGTAAATGTATACGGGCATTCATCAGGCTCTATTGTGATGCGCCGTTGCGCCTTCTTAGAGTGTATACACGGGCAAATATTTTCCCCGCGGAAGGCGAACCAAATCTAAAAAGCGTTCGAGTTCGTCTCTTAGCGCGATTGCTGTGCAAGTCAGTATTTACATGTACGAAAGACGCGTGAAAGCTTGTTACACTTTTTCAAGTTTTACTATGTAACTTCGAAGGTGAAGCGGTTCATTAAAAAAATCTCATCGAACCTTCTTTCCTCTATAAATGACAGTAAATAATAATAGAAAATTACTGATATAAATATTTCTTTTTTCGTAACAAATGATGATCATTTATTTCATGATCCTTAGATTGCCGTTCACTGGGACATTCGCCTTGTATGACAGTTCGATCGATAATCTCATTTTTCGTAGACATTTCAAGAAGATAACGTCAGTTACGCAGGTGTGGTCTTGAGGAAGTAAAAAGAAAAATTGGGCCCTTGCGTCAACCAATTTCTTGTTCTCCAATTAGATCGAAAAAGTAGCACGTTAATTAGGTTTCCATTACAGGCAGCGATCCTCGCATTTCATCGATGACTATCTCTCGTCCCAAGGCTCACGCGATCCCGAATCGTACACCTGCTTTTCTCTATACATCCGCATAAACGTCCATTAACGAACAATTTATCCGGCCGACGAACCGACATGAGTAAACGCAACGAAATAACAAAAATCTCGACGTCTCGACAATGGGAATTCGATTAAAGAAACCGTTACGTTTAATCCTTCCAAGGTAGAACCAAAAGTTCGTCATAATGGCAGAATTTGCATAGGGGACTGCGTTTAATATGCGTCAATTGAATTATCGATCGATCGCTTTTCAAATTTCTTCACTCGGTAGCAGCGGGCGGTCCGATTTATCGACGCATTTGCATACGACGTCGAATTCCTCCGGGTTAGTTAGAGCACATCACAAGTGACATTTCTTTGACGCGCAGTTTTCCGTCCCCTGTCGCTTACCTTTCTTATTTACAACGCTCGTTTCTATTGCAACTTTGACAAGACTCCGTTTTCACAATGCGCGTTCGCGCGAATGATTTCTGTGATTCAATTAAATTTAATTAAGCGCAGCGTTCGTATTTCATCGGGCTTAATTTTGCGAACGGTTTTTCGTCTTTATTTCGAGCTGCTTGACGTGAGCCTTCGTTTTCCCTTAACGCCCCCGTATCTCGATCCATCAGGAAGTGCACGCGAGCATTTCAAGTGTACGCACCGTTGACATGCGCATACATTAGAATGCTAACATCTGCCGAGTGACGGACAGCCCTAAAGGTTCTACCGTCTACGTAATCGTGGCACGGCTTTTCAAAAACTCACGAATTACCTATGTGTTCCATCAATCGCGTTAAACGATAGTGCCCCACTTCGTGCTTAAAGTTTTCGAAATTGTGTCAGTAATTCGAATTTCATCGGTTCGGTTCCAGTTTTGGATCCGAGATGAATTCTTAGCCGGAAATTGCATTTTTGTGGAATGAGAAATGCAAATTTTGCGTCTTCCCGGAGAAATTTATCAGATGCTGAAATAAACAATATTTTCCGCGATCTAATATCGAGAGAAAGAACGGCAGTTTGCCTTATATCGGGAAAATTTTCGAATCACATCTTTTTGTAACCAGCCGAAGTAATCTCGTTGAACGAGAGAGTCAAAATCCCCGAATTTGTCGCTGATGCGAGATCAATCATCTTTCCTTGAACGAAATTCGACGAGGGACCCGAACGATTTGTTCATCGAGCGACACGCTCCTCGATGTAGGCAACCGGCGATTCATCTGTGCTCTCGAAGTTGCGTGCTATCAGGGTCGCGTGAATATTTTATTCCGAATTCTATTTTTCGTCATTGTTATTAAAATCTTGATAAATTTCTTGTATAGAAATAGAACATATCAAATATTTTATTGACCATAAAAATGAATGTTTTTCAATTTTTCCACGTTTTATTAATCTGTTTTTAAACAGTTCACTGATATCAACAGCTCTTACGTTGACTTCTTCGACAATTTAGGGCTCGACGAGTAAATTCGCCCGTAACTCGCAAGGCATGGTTAAATCACGCGGTAAATTTGCTTGCATTTTGCCTCTCGCGAGAAGCTTCGAGTGATACGGTGGGAACAAGAAGAAAATCGCGCAGCATATTGAAACGGGGTTCGGGGGGACCAGAACGTCTGATAAGTTTACAAGCGCTCAATCGTTTCCATCTTTCCGCGACGCATGTTTATTCGACTCGGAAGATTCGGTAACAAAATTTAAAAAGAAATGTAATGCACTTAACGCGCGCGCTATCGCGCCGATCGAATGCGCCACGATACGTTTCCGAGCCCTGTTTTTCGAGAACAAGAAAGAAAATCGAGGAAAAAAGTCCGGGGAGAATCGGTAGAGAGGATAAAGTGATTTCGTCGACGAGTTTTTCTTACATACGACAAACGAAGCGATGGCAAAAGAAGCCAGAACTTTCGAAGGGAGGGAAGGGGGTAAAAGTGCTCCACCGAGATTACAAGTAGGTCTTGCCAGTTTGTCGTTCGGAGTTATGCGAGCGCACTAGCGTAAATACCCATCTATTCCGAACGCTTACCAAACCGTCCAAAGCAAGAAAAAAGCGGAGGAAGCGAGAAAAAAAAGGAAAGGAGATCGGAACGAGGTAACGCAGACACAAAAGGCGTTTCGTCCAAAGAAGCACAGATAGGAACGAGAGAGGAGGAAGTCGGAGCTGGTCGTAAACAACTGTCGAACACAATCTCCTAATGCAAGCTTTTCTTTGCTCGGGACGGGTTACCCGTTTGGTAATAGGGAGTTATACCCGCGGGAGAGGGAATTTTATGTTTCGCTACTTTTTTCCTTCCGTTGCAGTAGCGACCAATCGCTGCTGTCAATTCGACGATGGAATTAAAAGGACTCTTCAACCAAAAGCGACCAATGAAGATTCAAAAATGTAGGGCCACTTTTTCCTCGATTTTTTTCACATCGAAAAAATGAAAACCGATTCATTGTCAATGTTTCTACTGATAAAACGTACAGCGTCGATAGGAAATATGATTTTCCAGTGAATATTTAACTTATAACGAGGCACGAAAAATTAATTTCGATACCGACAAACAAACTTAACACGAACAGTTTTTTCGTAGTTTATGAAATAATTGAGGTGGCCCAAGGATTGAGCATAAATCATCGCGTCATTTGATAATCCACCGTCATTATATAAATTAAGATGGGTAATAAAGATTAGAGAATCACCGCATTTACGCGAAATTACCCTACAGCGTTTGAAATTTAATGATACATTTGACAGTTTGTCTAGTGCAGAAATCAAGTTTATTCACGGGAGATTAAGCACCCGTGAATATTCTCCTCTGATAAGTATATTTAGAATCTCAACATCGTCAATAGTGCATCTGGGATACCAACGATTATAATTTTTTTCCCCCGGAGAGTAAGTCGCATCGAGCGATCCATCTCGATCGGCTCAATCGCGTCCTTATCTGTACAACTTAATCTATACTGACCAGCTCCGATTAAGAATAATAATCCGATGGCAAATACGCCGTGAGAAGATAAATATCCCAACTTCGCCTCAGTCCAAAAGCGATTATTCAAATGTGTGTTTTACCACTGCAATTACATTTTTTTCCATCGATTGAAATCGCGTACTTAGGCTTTCGAGTTCGATATCAGATTTAATATGTTCGATCGTACGGAACATGAAATCGAGACGGTGAAAATTTGCCGTTCGATGCCTTTTTTTTTGCAACGACGCGATATTTCCGAGGCACAATTCGCCAGCTGACGATGCACAAAGTGCAGCAAGACAGGATGCAGGATCGAACGCTAAAACTAGACCCGATGGGACAGAGCGAGCGGAGGAGGAGAGACAGACGCTCGGCGAACCATCGGAGCGCATCCTAAAACGTAATTTCTAATTATCGCGTAATCACTCTGCACTCCGACCCACGAGGCGCCGCATCTCGCAAACCTTATGTCTCTAATGCACCGCTTCACCGCAGGTTCTTTATGGCTCGCAATAACTGCCAATTACTTTCAACTTTCCTCTCTGCCCTGACTTCCGATAAATAGCGATTTCGAATGCAGCGTGCACAAAACGTGCAATTTCAACAAGTTTCGGTCGGCAAACGTCTGACCGCACACGAAAAATGCATCGGAAGAATCTACGAACTGGCGTTCTCGAAACATTTTCAAAACGCATGGCTTCGTGCACTTGAAAAATAATCGCGTTTTTTCCCTTTATCATAAAATTACAGCGCGTAAAACCGTCTTATAATGCGATTGTATCGAACCGATTTTACGGGAACATTCAGACGAGTCACAACGTTTTTTCGCCAACTCGATTCCAGATTCCGAAGTAGAAATCACGATAAATCAAAAACGACAATCACGAATTTAAGTTCTTCTTCCGGGAAGTCACAATTAAAATTTACAGTAACTCGAATTTTTAATTACCCCGAAGTTATCTGCAGTTATAATTGACACTATTGATTAATGATGCACCTTAATTGATATTTTTAAAAACGTCCCATTTACATAAAGTAAAGATAACAATTTTCTACCGCTGAAGTATCAACAACGTCTCGAGTTAATTGGATCGATGATTTATGATAAAGCTTCATTTTCGGTGATGCGGGGCACGTATTTTAAGCAACGGAAAAAGGAGTTAAATCAAAGGAGAGACCAATATCGAGGCTGTGCAAGTACAAGATTCCTCGAGATGTTGATGGCCAGCGCGGTAGCGAGGAATATGCACGCGCGGTGCATATGTTACGGGCGGTTGTGTCTAATGCACGCATGCAGACGAGCCCTGGCTGCTCGACTATCTGATTTCACAGCGGAAGTACCGTTCTTGCTCAATAAACCCTGCGATACTCCAAGAATAGTAATTATATTACGCTTTCAACTTTTATTACGGACACTACATGGCACTAGAAAATTAAACTCTCAAAATGGTAACGTGTTTCCCGAGCCGTTCGCGACAGTTGGGCTTCGTTTTTATGTATAACATTTGCCAGCACTTCAATCTATTGGGATCGCGAACTTTTTTATTCCGTCGAATCTTTACGAATCGCCATAATTTTACGAAGAAAATTTAATTCTTCTTCGCATAAAAAAAATTACATGCAAGCCAAAAAAATTTCTCGATAAAACAATGACGAAATAGTGAAAAGAATTCGCTCATCATTTCGCAGATCAGCAAAAAAACCAAACGAGCATTTTAATTACACCGATAATTCATTCGCCTGTCGCATCAAAAACATATTACTTAATCGAATTACTAGTTACTTCGGCTGGATTCCATTATTCATTAAAAATATGAAAAAAATCCGCGAAGGATGAAAGAACGCGAAGGAAAAGTAATTTCCAATGAAGATAATATTTAATGAGCGAGTAGAAAATGGAGAACAATTAAACAAACAGACAGTGCGGGGAAGGAATGAAAAAAGCCGAGGCCTCGCATCGTTGACGGCCGTCGCTAATTATCGGTAATTATGCGCGCCGTGGGCGGGTAATTAGGATTTATGCGCATCACGATAATCCGCGAACGGGGCGAGAGCTCGAGTTAATGCGCCGTGGGTTTCGTTTAATTGTTATTCACGCGCTCGTCTCACGCGATCGAGCGCGCGGCTCCGAGTGAAAAAGCGGACCGAGGCGAGAAAGAAAAGACCTGACGAAGCGAGAAGCGTTATAAGAAGAGAGCCCGCTGATTTATGGATCCAATTTGCCCGAGATTTAAGTACGATGGGACACGCGCGTGCCGGGCTACAAATTTCGCGATTTTTCCTTCTTCATAAGCGATCCAATGCCCAAAGAAAATTCACGAAACTGGCCATCTTTCGCCCTCTTCTCTTCGGTCTCGAACAAATAGCGACAAAAAGACGCGAACATCGATGAGCAATCTCTGGGGCAATAAAATCGGTAACGGGCTGTAAATTCGCGACTGTGACGCGCTCGTAAAAAAATGTATACACGTGTTCGCGGAGGGAAATGCGATTTCGCACATAACTCATCGAAACGTAAAATAATTTCTAAAAACACCGTTTGTAAGCAAATAAAAACAATGGTTATGAAGTTGCAAAGTTCGTACGGGAAAGTACGGAAATAATGAATGCATTGTTTTTCGAATCAACTGTTCCACATACGAAATAAGTTCTCGACAAACGAGGTGCAATAAAGAAGAGCACAAAGCACCGTTTAGAGGAAACGGGAAGCGAAGAAATTGCAGAGTGGCACGACTGTAACGTCGGGACGCATTATCCTAATCAACTTTCAATCGGCGCGATCGATCCCCTTCTCTTTTATTTCCACGATTCCGGGGAATTCGCCCCTTTGAGCTTTTTACGTGCAAAGAGAAAAGATTGCGAGACGCCGTAAAATTGTATCGTGCGCGTCACGGAACGCGAATTTTGGAATGAAAATGCATCTCACTCACCTCTCGGTTTTCTCTTTCTCGTATCCCCGCAGATTCCGATTTTCTTGCAAGTGCGAGAAAAGTCCCTCGAGTTCCGCGAGTTGCTCGCTTCTCACGAACGAAGCTTCCTTCAAAACCTGGAAAAAAAAATAACGAAACATCGATCGATTCATCGAATCTACGAAAAGTGATGAGAAATGAATTCGTCAACGATGCATCGCGGCAGCGGATAATATGTAATAAAGATACGGATAAAAAATGCACCGTGAATAAGTGCATAACCGAAAGCGAGTAAGTTCCTCGCGTGTTCGTGAAAATAAACTCGGTTTTCCGATAACTGGTTATTTGCTCGCACAAGTGGCTCGCTGTCTGAGCAAGCACATCGGAAGTGGTTTTCGCGTGTAATATCATCGAGTTATCGGGGCCGCGCTGGGCTGGGGATGCACTAGGGTAAGAACGTGACGTGCCCGATCGAAGGGAATATGCATATGGGTATAAAGAACCCGAAAAAGGACCCTAAAAAAGTACAATTACGCGCGGGGCACAGTGAGAAAACTCGCCGATCAGGGAAATTTAGGGCTTCGACATCGAAAAGTGCATGATTACGTATAATTTATTCGTCATTGTACATCGCAGGAAATCATTCTCCATGAATTTTCAGTTGCGAAAGGAAGTATTCAGAAAATATGTTCGCTGGTTGAACAAATTAAAAAATGAAAATACGAGAAAATGTTCTTGATGTATGGAACTTTCGAGCCGGCTCCGTATAATTGTTCGTAATGGAATTATAAGTATCCTGAGAATGCGGAATAAATCGACTCGGACAATCGCTCGGCGCAATTAATTCGAGCCGTAATGAGATAATGCGATTTCTATAAATCAGTGCGAAATTCACGACTGTATGACGCGAGTTGGGGACGTTCTTTCTCTATTGTAAACGTGCCACTTTATCCAGAGTCGCTTTGAGTTACGTTGCCCGCGGTGTGTATTTATGCGTGTACCTGCGCGTCGAGATAAACGCACGTTTGTTTTAGAAGGGACTCTAATTTCGATGAAATCTCGCTTTTAGAAAGCGACACGCGCGATTTGACGTCGATTTATTCGCGGCAGGTGTTGAATCGAAATCATTCCGATGTAAAAATGATTGTCGCTCGTGAAACGCGAAGAGATTTTTCAGCCTCTCGCGAAAGGAAGAAAACGAATCATTTTAATTACGACGATTGAATAATCGATGCAAAAACCTGTTGTCCGAGTTTCCGCGTGTGTTGGCAACGACTTCCCACACGAAAAATACGACGAAGCCCGATTCCGTTTCTAAACAATTACGCATTCTTCGACGCCGGTTCTCCCACGTCGAAAATCTCGCCGATTAGTTGTAAGCAACTTTTGTAAATCGCTGGCAACGCTTTTGTCTTGCTGGCTTTCGTGTTGTTTCCGGTTTAGTTGTGCGTGGCAAAGGTGACCGAAACGAATGGAAATTCGATCGGGAAAAAAACAATTCGTCCCACAAAATAGCGGCGACATCGGCTTATCTGCTGGGAACAGGTGCATGCATGAGTAACGCACTCTGCATGCGAAACGTAATCCGATCGCGTATGACGTTCGGCAAACATGTATTTATGTTGACTGGACGCAAACCAGTCGCTCTGCGAGAATTATTGATTGATTTTAAATGGCAGCTCGCGTATTATCTCCGCTCTCTTTGTGCCAGGTTCCTTAGATCGCGCTTGTAATTGCCGGATTTATTTTGTATTCAATTATTTATTCAAATCCAAGAGAGATATCGAAAGTACAATCATTTTCGGAGTGGGAAAAAATTCTTATCCTCGATGAAAATTAAATTTCATGCCTTAAAAGGAATTTTCTTTAAAAGTGCAAACGACAAGTTTTCCTTTAAAATTGCAGGCATAATTGATGCCGAAGAAAAGATGATTCGGGTGAAGGTTCAAAGTGAATTCAGTTTTACGATTTCTTAATTGAGAGAAAATGTAAATTTGTTATCGCAAGCCTCGTAAAAGACGATGGCTAATTAAAATATTTATACACTGTTAATATCGGAGCCTGAAAAACACATTCCGCGACTTTTTTCGGGCGCGAGAGTTCACCCGAGTAACGTTTATGAGCTCGAATTGCAGCATCGCGATCCCCGTCACTAGCATCGAATGATTCGCATACTGCACGATCCTAATCTGGGGTTACGTACCTCCTCTTACGTTTTATCGGCTTTTTACGCTTTTTGCGAAATAACTCTTCTCAGTTCTTCCAGAAACATTCTGACCCGAGCTCGAGTGAACGTCCTATCTGAACTATCGGAATCCGGGCTATTCCTTCTCGGACAGAAACCAAGAAATCAAAGAAACTTACATTTTTTCCGAAAGAAACGACTTTTCATTAAACGCGGATTATAAAGCCCGAATGCGATGACTCCCGAGAAATTGTTCGCTAGCTCGTTTACATTTTTCTCCTTCACGTTTTTAAAGGATTCCTTGATTAATGTCAATTACGTTAATTGCAAGAAGCAACGATGATTTTCAAAACTAAATCGTCAGGAATGTGCGCGGTAATGCTTATCACGAGTCCTATTTCACCGTAACGGATCGACGAAACAAAAATTCCACGAATAATGAAATTCGCGCGTCAAGAAAGTCGCGAATTTCACGGCTCGTAAGTTAATTTTTTTCCGTACCGACTTTTACAGCTGACGCGTCGAGTTGAAATTATGCAGAACAATGCGCGGAGTTTGATTGACGTTGCGAAATGTTTGCGGATCTTCGCGAGTGCAAACACCGCGTAAGACGAGACCTGACGGACAGAATAGGCCCGGCGATTGCAAAATATTTGTCGCGAATTGCAAAATGTTTGCTACGAATAAGCCTTAGCGGCACGATGTTTGCGGATTCTCGTGTCTAGACGTCAAGATTTCCATCGACGAAGCGCGAGTTGTTGCAAAATATTCCGCTGCCGAGGAACGATCGGCGTTGCTAAATATTTACAAAATTGTCTCGATCGAGAGTGAAGCAATTATATTTTCGCTCGATTAATGCCACGCGATCGACGGCTTCATTCTTTATTCGTATCCAGAGCCAGCTTTTTCATTGTTTTTCTTTACAGTCCTCTCGTTTTTTTTGTCACGCTTGCCTGATAGAATGTCGAATGTCACTTATTGAAATTGCACGTATCCCACTCGTGAGCAGCCTACACGATCTCACCAGGCTAGACCAGCAATGTGATTATGCTAATGCTTCTATTGAGTTACCATAGAGTCATTCTGGGATTGGCAATAATTATTGGAAATGACCCATCGATCTTGCCGGCTTAAAAATGTCACTGTTTTTGTTTGCTGCAGAAATACAATGATTAATGACAGCGCCCGACAAGCCAGAACTTTCTTAATCACATCGCCATTTTTTATCGAACTCGGAATTACGTGCAACAAAAGAGAACGCTGACTTTTTTATAACATTTGTTTGTCTATTTCCAAACGGGCGATCGAGAAATGCTCCAAGCACTTTTTACCATAAAAGATCGAAATAGATCGAAAGATTAACGAAGCGTTTCGTGGCACTCTTTCAAGTGTTGAAAAAACGGCGAAAATACAACAATTTCGTTGCAGATATTTAGGGCATTTCGTGCATCGCTTCGACGCCGAGAATTTCGCGATCATTTTTCTCCGCTCAAGTGCAGAGCCATATGGTTTTTGTTGCCATACATTTATCCTACCGCGAGGCTACTTGTGAAATAACAACTACTTAATTACGGCATCGTCCGTCATTATTTTGCTTGAGCGGTGGCTCAATCCATATTTATGCGTCGAGTGGTGCAACTACGCGCGGTTACGGCTCGCGCTGCGCACCTGGTTTCTCGGCGCTCGGCTAATGCGCACGACTTTTAGTGCGATTCGAGGACGCGATCTTTAAATTCTTCGCGGACTCTCCAAAACCGTTGCATCTTTTCGAGCCAATGTTTTCCTTTTTATTTTGTTTCGTTATGTAGTGGATAAATTATTGAGAATTTGCGAGTAATTAATGCCTTATGAATTCGGCGTAAGAGAATAAATGACGCGAGGATAAACGATCCGGGGATAACGGGCTCTCCTGGTTCTCAGGAAGGCGAGATGAAAGAAGAGCGTAGGTTATACCGCGAGGCAATCATCTCGAGAAACGTTGGGATAATGCGCCTCGATATGCAACCACCGCATCATATTCCATTTGATGGCATTAATCAACGGCGGATTAAGTCGCGCCGGAGAAACGTTTCAATCCACCGTAAGCTAGTCCCGAATTTCATCCGTAACACCTCGAACTATTAGAGAGAACTCGAAGAAAAATGTTCATTTCCCTTGAAGCTACTGGAGTTTCATGTCATTTTTTTAACAGGCAAAATTTAAAGCCATCCCTTATTGAATTAAAAATGAAATTCACTCGAAGGATTTTAGTTACATCTTTTTATTAATACTTGATGCTTTCGAAGCTTTTGTTTATTTATATTTTTTCCAATTCACCCCTGCATTTAGTGGTTGATAAATATTACATTTACAAGTAATAAAAATCAAGTTTGTAGCTACGTCTCGAATTATGTTCCCCTGAAAGTTCCAGTTACAACAAAAAAAAAGCGAACGGTATTTTGACCTAGGGCTACGCATTAAAAATCGAGATGATCTCGTCTTCGACTATCGAGGATACCAAAGAACCAAAAAACGATCAAGCGCTGTATTTGCGCGATCATTAATAAAGCAACTTAATGGCTTTATTTTCCAGGCAACATTGAAATTGCATTTGCGATAAATAAAATGTAAGCGTACAATGTATCACTTTTACGACGCTGGGGATTTTTATTTTCCCACTCGTGGCCGTAATTCCGCAGAGGAGTGCATCATCGACACGCGTCGTCGTAAACGTTTAATGCCTTTTCATGGCCGACTCTAAAATCACTTTTAAGACGCGGCGAATCAGAGCGAAACTCTGTCCCGTGGGTTGCGAAGCGAAGAAACACACGTTATAATTAGAAGCCCTCAGCGCGCGCGTAGGTACGCGCTTACATTTCCCATGGCCCGCAATCCCGCGCTCTTAATTGCGCTTCTACACTGTCAATGTAGACGGCGTGAAAACGGCTAAGCCCCGATTAGATCGGGATAGTTTACGATCGTTCGCCGCTAATTTTTCAGCGATGACTGACTGACTTATCGCGCCGCGATTCCCAGGAAAAAAAAAACACCGCTAGTTTATCTCCTCGGAGTTATAAAATCATTTGCATCGGGCAACAATCTTTCACGTTGCAATCTCGTTTTATTATTACGGCGTTTTCGAGTCGTTAAAATTTATTTCGCGCCGTACCCCCTCGTTGAGCAATAGCAACGATGTCGATTCTTTTTCGGCCCTTTTTCAAAGAGAAACGATGAGAATGTCCCGATTCGGCTTTTCAATAACTCGAATCGATTATCCCGATAGCAGGCATTTTATACCCATTTCAGAGCGCAATTAATACTTTGTAAATCAATCATAGGAAAGTACTCGCGCAAGTGGTTCGCCTTTAACGTCGCGATTATGCCGGACCAGCCGAGACTCCCTGTAATAATACCCTGTGAACCCGGCATAATTACTACCCTCCCGGGTGGAAATGGCCATTCTCACTCGAGGTAATTCATCACAGTCCCACGATTAATGAGCGATAAGTCGCTGCACTGCTTTTGTTCTCCTCGGAGCTCTCGGATTCGTTCGTTTCGAAAACTCCTCGATGAAGAAAAAAATACACGCGCATTTTAAATGCAACCGTTTCAAAACTTCATTAATTACGAATGAATGCATCCTTGTACGATTAACGGGCGATTATTTTCGACGAATATGGTAATAAAAGCAGCGCTAATTTCAATTAAAACGAGATGCAAGCGCAATTACTCTCCGTACAGCAATCCTTCAATAAACGCTCGCGTTATGAAATACGCCGTGACTTAATGAATTAAGTAATTGTACAGCCGGGAAAGAAAGTAACTGTTTGAAGTTGGACTGTAAAGTACTTGTAATCTGTGGTTCCCTATAAACACAAGAGGCAGGATAATTGGATAAGGGTAAAAATTCGTTGAAATATAAAACGAGGAGGAAAGAGAGCGTGATAGGAATGCGAGTGCGGAGCGAGAGAGAGAGGGATGGGGGCGAGGAGAAAGAGAGAGGCGTACTTGTACATATTCGTGTAACACTTTAACTGCGATGTGGTTGCACGAGCCGGAACGCGACCCCCATAAAGTAGCGTCGACCCCGCTCGTATGTAACGCCGTGAGAGGTGGGCTTCCTATTAACGTTGCCCGATAAGAAACAAGAAGCTACGAGCACGCCGCGATCGAGTATCGAGCTGAGAAAATGGAACGATCGAGGAGCGACAAAGATGCTCGAGGTGCTAACTCGCGAGTTTACCCTGCGAGCTAGTCCTGCGCTTTGATTCGAGATTCATCAAATGTGCCGATGTATTCGTGCGTTTTAAAAAATTCTGTAACTTCCGGATGAACGGCTTGATTTTACGAAGAAAAAAGTGGGATTACCAGGGATTACCGAGGCCTGGGAAACTCTGAAAATTTTCACGTGTTGCAATTAACACTTTATGTAACCACTCGAATCTATTTTTCCCATTTCATCGTTGGAAGTAACAACTTATCTACATTTTATACGTTTTTCCGGTTTTTACGAAGGTATTTAAATAATAAAAAATAGTTGATAATTAATAAATCCGTACGCTTTTTTCAATTAAATTTAGAAAAGCGATGTCTGAAAAAGTTTAAAATCGTTGATAAAATAATGTTCCACTTGATGCAAATCGTTGTTAAGAATAGCAATTTCTTGAGATAATCCACACATTTTTGTAATAACGCGACGTTTAATTAACCCGGATCGCATGCAACGATCGTAATTCGGTCACTTGAAACTCGTGTAAAATGAATTGTGATAGATGAAGTCGAATATTGAAAGGTGCAAAGTGACGATCTCTAATAACTTAATCGCCTTTAGAATTATTTTCGCAAGCTTCGGGCACAACGTTATGATACCTGACACATTGCTCGCGTGCTGGTATGCGTCCGCGTACGCGCGCGTGAGGTCGCTCGAGGGGTATTAAATATCCGCGTCAGGATATTATTTTAATCGCCCTTAATCGCGCGCTCGCGGTTGCGGAATTTCGAACGCTTTTCGCGTCGACGAAGAAAGGAGAGTGCGGTTTTTCATCGCGAGTACAAGCGAAAATATTCAAATGTCAATATTTCAACGCGGATACGGTCGGTCGGCTTCTTTACGATCGTCCGTTACGACGTTGTAACGCGCGTATATACGTACATACATCCGGCGTTTACATTTTACGACTCTTCGTTCGCTGCCGCCGGCTATTTCGCGCTTCCTTTCTTTCTAGCTTTGCGCTTTACCGGGCGTCCAACCCGGGTTTGTTCCTTATTCGCATCTTTTCTCAACCTTTCATACTCGTACTCCAAAGTCGAGCCATAAGCTCTCGATTAGCCAAGCCACGCTCCGGTAACAAACAAATTTTATCTGCCATTTTTCCGAGCCTTTGTAAGGCTTGCACTGATTCATTGGACACGACGAGATTTTTTCTCCGGGAAAGACTCTATGGAGTTGATGAAATAGCGGAACGGTAAATATCGCGTTGATATAACGACGCGTCTAATTTACAGAAGTCTTAGAGTATACACCGCAGCGAGATTAGAGGAACTATATTTACGGTGCCGTATATCAAGGGATCGGCGATCCAATTGTACCGGCGTTCATTTTATGACCTGTCAGTTCTGGAATTACGGCTCAATATTTGCTCTGTGTTTTAGTGTTCATAAACTTGACGAAAACTTGTCAAGGAATTTGCGCGCTCTGCGGACCAAACGAGACTTGACTTTCCATTTTCTTTTTTTGAGATAAACTGTGAGGTAAATGCCCCAATTGCGGGTCATCTTAGAAACATACGAGAGTTAATGGGGAATTAAAGTTTCGTAAGATGTGATAAATTACACGATTAAGAACGAATAACACCAAAGTTAGGTGCTACGAGTATCTGTAATTATAAGATCACAAAGTAAAGTTCGGACTCGAAATCCAGCGAAGGGTGAGAAAAAAAAAGCGTGGAATCAATTAAACAATAAGCTCCTCGTGGCTCGGTATGCTCGAGTGCCGTCCCGCGAGCACGTTCAATAAAGTAACGTAATTCCGATACGAGGATCATAAACTGAAAGTAGTTAAACACTCGAGATATGCAAGCCGCATACTTACTTAATATTACGGAGAACTGTCGAGTTGCGAAACTGGAAGCTATTTAGATTATGTAGTAGATACATTTTTTCTTCTCCCATCGAGAGCGGGTATAAAATTTAAAAGCAACGTAATTTTTCACCGGCCAATTCATCAACTGCTACGACCAATGAACCTTTTTTTCAGGGTCGAATTCCGCGGTAACGACGCTTCTCCTTATAAGAGCGCGTAATAATATGCATGCATGGGACTTGCGCGAGATACGGTGAATGGAGAGTGCTCGCATTTGGCTACTCGTTCGCCGCGTTACGTAAAGTTCTTACCAGGGGGCATTAATCTTCCCAGCGCACGCGGGGCAATGAGTAATAATACATATTTTAGAAGCGTAACGAGCGAGTCGCACTTGCTCGCACTTGCTCGCAATTTCGCGGTGCCTCGTGATGAAATTCGGCTCGCCCACGTACGAGCCGATTTAACGATCGCGATTACGACTGTTCCGAGCTTTTTTACCTTGTTTATTTTTTGCCGCTTTCCGTGTTTCTCGATTGTTGACGCGACGAGAGATCCGCGTTTGTTTGCACCGTTTTCGAGGGGGAGGAAGATTTAACGCCGAGCGTAAAGCCGTGTTTGTATATTTAGATACCGCTCGCTTTTCGTTTATTCAATTTGTGCCGGAGGGTTTGGAGAACCCGCGTTGCGCGTGCTTCATTTTTTGCCTTGCTGTAAAATTTATGAAATTTTAAGGCACCGTTTTGGAATTTTGTAGTCCGAACAATCTCGAAGGTATAATTTGGAAAGTAAAAAAAGCTAAGCGAGTCGTCGGAGCTTTTCATATTCTCGGAGCTCTTGAAACGAGATACTCCTTGTGCGAAAACATTTTCGCTTCGCTGTGCACCTGCCCTAGTCTGCACCAGTAACCCTATTCCTTCGCTATCTGAAATATCTACAACGCCACTTCTAAGAGGACTCATCTCTTCTCTCATTTCCGTGTCAGCATCCTAGGACGTGGCTCTATAAAAGAAGTCATTTTACGTACATCTTGCATAGAGTTTCTTATGTACATGCTTCGAAAGGGTTTACCGGAGCTGAGAAAAAACGCCCTTCTCGAGCGACAAACTATCTCGACACTGCGAAAACAAATACTCGCGTAAAATAGTCCGGACGGCAAATAGAAAACATAATTATTTTTATTTAATATCGCAGCATTATTATTTAACGATGTTCTTATTCTTCACGAAAAAAAATATGCGGGTGGAAAAATGCTCGTAATGGAAATTTAAAAATGCTCCATTTCTATTGTTTGTATTGTACACTGGGCAATTTGCAACAATTTTACCGTGGCGCGTTGAAAAATATTCATTTACAAAAAAGATACTTGTAAATCAGTCAAAAATTCTTGAAACAAATGCATGTATCTTTTTGGCAAATGAATATTTATTAAAACAAATAGTCCTGTAAACAATATAAATGCCGACATGCAAATTAGCCGAGAAATAAAAATGTGTATCAGAAAAACATGCAATTCTTCGTTACGAGCATTTTTGTATATTTTTTCTAATTCTCGCCGTTTAGAAATGATAATTTTGTCACTTTTAAATTACATTTTAGTAACTATAAAGTTTATATTTACATGCAAAAAGTGACAATTTTGTATGCTATGTAAATTTAAAAGTTTCGGAAATTAAAAACAAAGATTCAGAAACGAGGCTTTTTCCCCTTGAATAAATTTCCATTTAGTCTTTTTGGAAATTTCGCAGATGCTTAAATTCGCGAATATGAAGACATTCGACGCCAACCCTTTCAGTAATTAAGCAATTTCCAACAATTTCCTGATCACGCGCACGAGCATGCCGGTTAACGGGCCAGCTGTTAATTTCGTCTTTATTTTTACGAGCCCGTTGCACTTCCGTGTAATGTTCTTGTACCCAATGAACTTCCGGCACGGTGAATTTTAATTATTTTTTTCACGCTCGTCTTCACTGCTTCATTAATACATCGCAACTTTCTTTCGTGGGAAAAAACGATTAAATAAAAATGTTGCATGCTTTTCCTTATTTATTTCGTTGAAAAGAAAAAGAGAAAGGACCCCCGAAGAAGCGGAAATCATTCACGGGACAGTGCGAAGTAATTTATGTGAAAAATCTCGTTTCATCGTCTTTTTTTTTCGAAACTCTCAGAAAAACGTTTCCCTTTATTTACTGCCCACTCGTAAAGTCGAGGAAATTTTCTCATTCGAAAAAAAAGCATCTTCATGCTGGGACCAGCGTGATAAAAATCTCGAATCTTGACAAACCGTCAACTGCGCAATCCTGCTTCTCGCTTTAACAGCGTAATTTTCTAAGTGAACAATGATACTTGTCGATTCATGTCAAAGCAATCATTTCGCGCCGGGGACATTGTAGCCGCGGGAGTGGCGAATAAGTAATCTCGCGCAAACAGCGAGACGTTCGGAAAATTATTTATGAACTGTTCTGTTTGTGATGTTTTACGCCTTCTATATGTAAGTTTCGTTTGTCATGACTAAGCTTGCGCGTCACCCACGCAAACATCTTATGTCAGTGCTGCCGTGATTAGTAGATATTATTTTATTCTCTTTTTCCCGCTGAGAAAAAATGCATTACGAATGCATTGCATTACGAATTCGAAAAGTTGCCACATCCGTCAGTATCAATACCTTGTATTTTAATCCCTTTTTTATCCCACGAAATGCTATTTCGAACTGCTAAATCATTTTTATTGTTCAAGTTTTTATCTTGAACAATGAGAATAATTATTCACTGAAATAATTAGAAATTTACAGCACATTGCATGGTTCGGATTTTTGGAACCTTTTAAACTCAAGTGTAAACTCGAAAAGTGAGAAAGTAAAAAAAACAGCGAGAAACAGCATCGTCGATTAAACAATGCAATGAAATCAATTACATTCTAATCCATGACTGCGTCGTGTCGCTCGGCATGGGGTTCATTTCGGAATGAAATTGTTACAGGTATCGAGCACACTGTCGGCGTCCAATCACGGACGATGAATCGCTTTAAGCTTCTTTGATTAAGCCGAATTTGCTCTGGGCGCCGCCGTCAATGACCGGTAATCCATTAAACGAAAAAAATCCCAGTCACTGCCCGACAATAATCTCTAATCTGTCGAACCGCCTTTGCATGTCTTTTCGATTTGTTACCGCGTTTAACATATTGTTCTTTGTTCAAATGGAATTTGGAATCATGAAAAATGAAGCAAGAAAATGCAAATGTTTCAGTTCGCGAAAGCGACATTGAAGGAGCTTTTTTGTCATATTCACCCTCCCCCCTTTCAAAATTACTCAATACAATTCGACTGTTTAAATAATTGGAATTTTATTGGATAGAATTTCCGGTCAGATCATCAGCCGATGTGCCGCGTGTCGGGTAAAAAAGCGGAAGCAGAGGGCGCTAGTAAACAGCGAGGGCATAAAGGGGATGAAGAAATTTTTACGTCGGTAACGCGCGTCGGTATCGCGAAATCCGCAGTGTCCTGTTTGACCTTAAAACAACCCCCCCAATAAAAACCACCATACCCATACTCAAAACCAAACAACCAAAATCTCGAACGTCGCAATTAAACATGATCCCAAAAGACCAGCGCGAAAAATTGCAAATCCCATTTCATCGTTGAATTCAAGGGCGCGAAATTGCGGAAAAAATCCGAGCCGTAGATGGCAGCAGCATCCGACAAGCGGAACATTTCAATCGAGATATCAGCGCCACGTGAAGGACCGTATGAAAATCGCGCGAAAAAAGGACGTCGGGGAAATGAGATCGGGGGCGGAGTCGGACGTGAGACGGAGCGTAGGCGCACGCCCGCTTTTTTTTCCCTGTTTTTGCCGTCTCCTTTTTTCTGCACGCGCTACTAGGCGGAGTTTGGAAAAAAGATCTCGTTCAGGCGCAGGGTGGAGCGTATCGCGCGGCGCATTCCGACTTTCGCGATTTCGCTACCGTCGCGGCGCTTCGGTGGTGGGGAGGGCGTAACTCGTAAGAGGGGTGCCACTGCAAAGAAATCTTATCGCGGCGGGGAAGGAGGGAAAAATCCTCGACTCCAAGGTAGGGAAAGTGGTGAAGGGGAAACCCTCGGTGCACGATCAAACTACCTGAAAGTCAGTTCCACGCGTGCCAACTCTCATCGAACACCGGGGCTCTAGTCGCGCTCGAATTTTACTCGCAACGAGGTGTACATCATGCTCATTCGATAGTGCCGTAATTAGTGCTCGTGCCGGAAAAAAAATCGAACCGTTCTCTCTCGTGTAAGTGCATCCAATTCATTTATTTCTCGTATAAACCGATTTTCCAAGCCGGGAAAAGAAAATAACAACCCCGTACATTCCAAGCGAAAAAAACCATGAACCGATAAATTCCAATCACCTCAAAAACGCACTCAAAGCACTTGAAAAAACCCGCGAATTTTCGGGAAAATGGGAAAACGCGAAGAGAATCGTAATAAAAAACGTGCGAGATGAAAAGCGCGGAGCCGCTGCGTGATGTGTGCTCGACACGGTGCGAGATCGTTCTGCCCCCCACCAAAAAGCCGCAGTTCCTACCCCTCCTGTTCTCCGTCATCCCCAATCCGGTGCTGCGAAACGCGCGACGCTTTCGCCGGAGAAGGGAGGGCGATTTCGCGAGGAAGGAGTAAAATCTGCAGATCCCGGTTCGCGTATTCCCCGCCGTTTTTACCCTCACTCTCACCCTGGTTTTCAACCCGGTGCAACGCGCGCAACGCTTTCGAGCTTGGCCGGTGGCGCTGCCTGGTGGCAAGCCGGGTCGACGCTATCGGGGGTGGGAGGGGAGGGGACTCGGGAAGAGAGAGCCTACGTGGTGGGGTCGACGGTCTCCGGAGCGTCGACGGTGACGAGGGCGCTCGCGAGACACGCAGAGGTAGAACCGGCAGAGCGTCGGAGAGGGCCGAAAAGAGCGGGTGGTACAATCCTCGCGACCGACTCGCGAGGTTTGGCGGGGCGGAATAGGAAGCCGGCTTAGAACGCCGCGACGTCGCGTCCGAGCGTTCAGTCTTCAGCGATTCGCACCGGCGGTCAGTGCAGAGTCCCAAGCCTCCATCGTTTGCGAATTCCCGTGCATCGTTTATCTTCGACTTGGGGTAGTGGACGAGCCGCGATAAATTAACGACGATCTTGGAAGATAACGCAATCGCGTAATCATCGTCGAGAGATTCCGAGTGCGGGAAGTGTAAAATGAAATGTGCAGTATCAGTGAGAGATTACTCGGACTGAGAAATCGCTTTATTTCTTGATTGAACGACCAAAGCCTCCGCTGTCTACGAATTCGTGTGAAAAGTCAAACAGAGCCTCGAGTTTCTAAAGGTAAGGAGATTGCTCGAAAAGCCTCGGCTCTGTATTTTTAGTCCTCGCCCATTCAATTCGAGGATCGATGATTTTGCGCTTCGAACCTGTTAATCCGAAAGTAAAAGGTGCCACGCGAACAGGTATACCTTGTATTATACTTTTCGTGCAAAGCCACAATGCAGGAATCACGCCTCTTCCGACCTTCCTTTACAAAAGCCAAATTGACGAGAGTCTTCGGGAAGATTTCTGCCCCGGAAAGGATTTTAAAATCATGTCTCGTCGATTCGCGTCCGACGGCGGAAGACGAACGCTCCGAGGACTCGTTAAGAGAAATTTGCACGGCTTTTATTTCCCGTCGCTTCTTTTCGGAGAAAAGAAAACCTGATCTTTGGCCCGCGTCAAATTATCCCGGAGCACGATGCGCCGTTGATTGATATCTTCAGTTCTTCGGAGTTGTCTTCGCGGCAGTCGTCGACCTCGTTTCTTCCTCCTTCCCCGTTCCTCTTTTTTTTTCACCGAAACATAACCGGTCCTCGTTTCCACCCGCTACGAATTCCAGCCCTTCTTCCCCGAGTTTCTCATCCCTTTGACACCGATCATTAATATTTAATTCGAACCTCTCCCGGCACTGTGGGAACTTCGGCCCGAAATAACCAGTTCGTACGACGTTTTTGTCGCTTTCGTTTGGAACGTTGAATTCTCGTTGATCGAGATTGTAACGGACAGTGCCGACTGTCCAAATCGGACAATTACGCTTACGCGGTTAGACACTTTACCCGCATTAACGCGAGTTAGCACAATTAACGGAGCGAAATGGCGAGTTCGAAACGCTGACGTAACGCGTCGCTTTAACTTCGAAATTCTCGTGTGACGGAGTGTCCCGTGATTTATACGTCGAATCTTTATATATTCGGAGGACGAAAAAAAGGAAGGAAAGCGTAACGCGGCTTTTACGAGACGGATTGGCACGATAAATTTCTTATTCAATAAGTTAACGAAACAGATATCTCGTGAGAAAATAGCGGCTTCTAAAACTCAATGCAAATAAATGGAAAATGTCTCACGGGCGTTCTCACGGGGCGCACTGGTAGAAAGGGATAAGGAATATTAATGGGCCCGAGGTATCCTTCGGTATTCCGCGCGAGGAAGATGAGCATTTCGACGTTCACGGTTAAAGGGTTAAGGCGGAGAGAGACCCATCTGTGTCATGGAACGTGCATACTCATCCCGCGTGTACGTATACTCGGAAGCCATTAGTATCCCCGCGCTATTATAATATAATGCACGGCACATCGGCCGGCGTAATATATTATTTCGTACGCGAGGCAAAAGGGTTGCCTCGATACATCTAATGCCATGGAAATTCAATGCCGTTCGGTAAAACGCATGCGAACCTTTCCCGCGTGTTGATATCTTGCCGATAGACAGCGCGAAACGCCTCGCTTCTTCAAACTTAACCGGCAAAAAGTCAAAGGGAATAAAAGCGAGGGTCATCAATTCCCGAAAAATCGGGGTCGACGGCCCCGAAAGAAGCGGAGAGAAATTAAATGGAATAATTTGTGGGGCCCGCGCGCGCGCGCGATCTTCTTCCCGTCCGGCTCTCGTCTTTCTCCCGCTTCTTCTCTTGATGCGATTATAATGGCCGCTCGGATTACCGGGGCAGCTTTCGATAACCTAATCCTTGGGAAGAAAGAGAGATTCGAAAAAAGGAAAAAACGAAATTTCGAAGGGGGCGGAAGGAGGAGTGGCAACAAGAAGCGCAACCGAGAAACGAAATAAAAGAAATCGAAGATTCTGCCGGGACTGTAATCACGAACGATGATAATTAGAGGAAGCTTATTCGCTGTACGCGAAAAAAAATGTCTTTCGCTTCGATCACGGCCACCTTTTCTCGTCTCGAAAATCACATTCCGGGCTCTCATTTTAATTTCAAAGCGAGTCCGGTTCTCCGGTAAAGAAAGAAGGTTTAATGAGAAATTCAGGGCCGCGTGTGTTTTCTGGAGAAAAAAACAAGCCCACCGGGTTTTGAGAGCCACGCTTCGATACGCCCACGGCGAGTGCTATAAAAGTCTAATAAAAAATCTTGAGCCATGATATCACCGTGGGAGGGCGGGGCCTTGCGTTATTTCGAATGATTAAACAAATTGTGCTCTTCGCGAGGGAGAATGATTATTGAATTCCTTCTCTTTTGTTGCAGGTGCTCGTACGGAACATTGGACTAATTTACGCGAGGGAAATGGTAAGATCGACGTAGCGGGATCAGTCTCCGCGATAAACGCGTATTTTATCGTCGTTTGTTATGTAAAGCGAGAGGTTTAACCGAAACTACGTAACGAGGTTTGTCGTTATTCGACTGGGTTGAAAGAAAACGGCTCGACATCTGCCCTATTAGGGACCTACACACACACGCACGCACGTCGCGCACACTCGGCTATAAGAAAGTATTACGTTTCCATGCAAATTCCATTCTCTCCCCGATTAATTATCACGTACGACGTTCCCGAAGAGATGTTTTCTCGATATTTCGGACGGTACGAGGTTTCAATAAAGCAATGAAGCACGCACTAATGAGACCGACTAATTAGTTCGTACGTGAGATAAAACGGAATAGTTTCACGCGGCAGGGGCATCGAGAAGCGTGAGCAATCTTCCTCGTGTTCTTTATTTCATTCGTACGTTCGTTCCTCCTTTGTAATCGCGACAAGTTTGCCAATGACTCAATCGCGAGACAAAGGCGCGAGACCTTTTGAAATGCGGCGGCAGAGCGAGCGCGCGTAAAGATAAGAATTTACGTTGCTTCTTATCGCGAGGCCAATGACTCGCCGGCTTCACCTGGCCACCTTTTTTTTACCCCGTAAAAAGCGTGAACAACTGTTTCTCCATCTCCGGGCTTTTGCGCGAAACAATAGGCGTCGCTCGGGATCAAAGTGGACGATAATTAAATGGATTCTCGCAGACGAGACCACCCAGAACGCGAATCTTATGATCGCCGGTGAAAAAATCGTACTCGTTGTCTTATTAAACGATAACGATCTCGCGAATCGATTCATCTTCCGCACAGTTCGCGCATCTACGTTTCACCCCGGCTATTTTGCTCGTTTTATAATCGCAACGCGACTTTTTTCTCTCTTCTTTCGCTAAAGGAATTTTCATTCGAGTGACGTAACGGCGTCCGAGATGTTTTCGGATGTGGGCATGGAATTAAAGAAGAAGAAGAAAAAAAAAGGAAAGAAGAAAGGGCAAAGCCCTGCGGAGGCGGAGAGTAAGAGCGAACACGGACGGAATTGATGACCACGGGGTTAATTGACTGAACGAGGGGAATTCTTCGTAGATGGCGAGGCGCTTTTGAAGTCGGACCAAAAGAGCTGAGGCTTTCAAATTCCCGGTTTATCTTTCTCCGGCTCGATCGAATTCGGATCCCGGCGCTTTGATCGCTCGTCCGGATAAAACATTTCGCTGATTCGCCGAAACAATTGTCGGGAAGAAAAGTCGAAACGAATTTTTTTTCCGACTGAATAACGAGTTCGTAGATTCCCTTCGAAATGGTGGCCCGCGTGCGCGCGCGCGCGTGTGCACGGAGGCCCCGATCA